>JAPYZJ010004732.1:0-18623 GCA_030522765.1 Ophioninae sp. B BG-2022a
GAAAGCAAATATTACTAGGGCATATTAAATCAAATCAAATCAAATCTTCGATGGCTTCCCTGACGATTAAACGTTAAAAAAAGTATGATAACAAAGTAAGGTTAATTACTTAGTCATAATTAATCGTTACGTATTGAAAATTATCGGAAAGCAAATATTACTAGGGCATATTAAATCAAATCGAATCAAATCTCCATTTGCTTCCCTGACGATCAAACGGAAGCAAAAAATGATAATAAAAGGAACACAAACCCAAACAAAAACGTCGTTTTCCGAGATCGGGAAGAGCGTCACGTTGAACTCGGTCGAGTGTGTACGCGCGAGGGTGCGTTTCTTCGGTATGGCTTCCATCAGCCCGGATTAGGCGTCCCTCGAGCGAACTCACCACACACAACCCCCCTGCCTCGTTTCATCCCTTCGAGACTGCGCCAAAAGCCTTCCTACAGACAATACCAAAGTTTCGAGACTTTCAGAGCAAAATACTTTTCCGATCAAACAGATTTGTTTTTTTTTTTCATCGCGCATGCGCGAATTCCCTTCGTTTCCGGTCGCCACTGATGCAGGGCTTTCGCCGTCGGTACGGCTGAGATCTCATACCCAACGACCTTCCGATCTTCACCGAGAGAGCGAGGGTTGCTCCTTTTCCTACTCGGCGGGTAAAACTGGTCGAGTATCCCGACCGGTGGCGATCGATACCCCTTGGTGTCTGGGGGAACAATATTTTTATTTTATTTTCCCCTTTTTCTTTTTTTTTAGAAATTTTTTTGGGATTTTTATTCATGGGAATATCTTTATAGAATTTTTATTTATTGCAATGTTTATAAATGGTTTTTTATTTATTGCAATATTTTTAAAGGGATTTTTATTCATAAAAATATTTTATAAGATTTTTTTTCCTCTAGTTTCCTATTTTTTCATATTTTTATTGATTTATTTATTTGATTAATTTTTTTTTTTTATCACCTTTTATTGCCAAAAAACAAAATAGCGACCATCCTTTTCCGAGGAACAAAGGAACCATTATTTTTCGAAAAAAAAAAATGGCGACCGTTTCGAACGAATTCCTAAAAACAAGAAAAATATCCCGTCCGAAGGACTTTTCGTGGGACGTTCCCACCCACGAGAAAATCCGTCGAGGCTTCTGTCGCTCGTCTGGAAAAATAAAACGAGGCCGGTCGCGCGCGTAGCATCGTCAATTTTTTATTTTCTTATATTTTTTTTCCGGCCCGTTAACGCGTCGCGTGACTCTCGACGGGTGTGCAAACGAATCGGGGAGTAGTGACTCGCTACGCGACGATTAGTCATACCTTACGCGCGCGTTTCTCCGATAATGATTATAATAATATATGTGCATTTATATTAGGATGGTAATCATTGAATAATCGTCTAATAAATATAACTTTATTCATTATTTATTATTTTTGATACCTTTATTATTATTACAACAACAAAAATAATAATAATAATTTTTATTGGTAGCATTATATCGTTATATGAGTGAACATTATAAAATTTTAGTAAATTTAATAATTTTTTTTAAATTAGTAAACTTAAAGTAATTTTTAGTAAATTAATAATGATCATCATTACTTTAAGTTTTGAGGCTTTACAGCGCTTTTCATTATTGAAAAAAAAAACATTGTGTATCAACTTAAAAAAATTTTGAATCACAAAAATAATAATAGCGGTAATATTTTTGAATGATGATTATTATTATCGTTATCATTATTTTAATTTTATTTTAATTATCAAAACTATTATTTTCTAGTTACAAATGATGTCGATAATAATAATAATTGATAATTGCAGGATAATATTAAAAAAAAACATTGTTACGACAATATAATAATTTTATTATATTATAACTATAATAACGATAGAAATAGTTTATTGTTATTATTATGGTTGTTTCCCATAATTCGTTGTTTTTATCGTTGTTGCAACTATTATCATTTTAATCGTCACAATTGTTATGATTATTATTATTGTTGTTGTGAAAAGTAATGAAAACGGTAATAATGGTAATTGAAAGAGCAAATCGAGGAGATACGAGAATGCGGGAGAAACTTTCGAGAATACGTATTGAAAGATTGGGATGCGGCGACTCCGAGACGCGACTGGTGCAACCCCTCGGTTCGATGCGCCGCGATAGGATCGGGCTCGACCATCAATCGTGAATGGAGTCGACTGTGATTCGAAAAAGCAAGGAGGAAAAAGGTTTATCCACGGATAAACGTGGGTGCGCAGGCGACTCGAAAAACGCTTCGAACAAGAACCATTGTACGAGCGTTGCGAGTTATCAGCGGAGATTCCTCAGTGGCAATCACCCGTGCGATCCCCTCGGTCTGGGGAGCAAGGGGATGAAAAATAGATTGTGGGTTAGGAAGTTGAGCGATTAGAGCGGTAGCGGTGCAAGGCACGCGCGAATCTTTTACGATACTCTTCAGAGTACACACGCCATTCTCCGACACTCCACTCGCGAAAATTGTCGCTCGAATCCTATTGGATCGTCGGAACTCGTGAACCGATGGCCGATCGATTGATGGTGGAATCCAGCAGAAAGACTGGATTTCATTGTGGAATCTAATGGGGAAAGTGGATTTTATCGTGGAATCCAATGGGGGAATTGGATTTGATGATGGAATCCGGTGGAGGGACCGGATTTAATGGTGGAATCCGGTGGAGGGACCGGATTTAATGATGGAATCCGGTGGAGGGACCGGATTTAATGGTGGAATCCGGTGGAGGGACCGGATTTAATTGTGGAATCCAGTGGAGGGACCGGATTTCATGGTGGAATCCAATGGGAGAATTGGATTTGATGACGGAATCCTATTGGGGGACCGGATTTAATGGTGGAATCCAGTGGAGAGACTGGATTTGTCATTGGAATCCAATGGGGAAATTGGAATTCCTATTAGAACCCCATCTGGGAATTGGGCACCAGCTCGAAATTCGTGGGTTTTGGATTCCCCATGGAAATTCAACATGGTCATCGAATTTCCCATTGAAATTCAATGAAACAATGAGATTTCCCAGTTAAATCCAATGGAGTCTGATCCATTGTCCTACCATTGAAATCCACCTAGATATTGGATTCCCCATTGAAATCCAATCTAGATATTGGATTCCCCATTGAAATCCAATAGAGGAATTGGACGCCCCATTGAAATCCAATATAATAATTGGATTCCCCATTGAAATCCAATTAGCCTATAAAATTCCAATCATACCGGAATTTCCAAAAAGAACCTTAAAATTCCGAATCAGCCTCGAATCCATTCCGTTCTTCTCCTCCTTCAATATGTATTCCCCACATATGTATATCCAAATCGAATTCCAAGATCGAACCCAAACAAACCCAAACCCCTGGACTCTACCTTTTTTCTGCGTCTCCGGTTTCTTTTCCTCGGCTGCGTCACTCGTATTTTTCCATCCCTCCCTCTCGAGCAACCACCCTCGAGAGGTCCGGGGGAGGATCGTCGAGCTGGCTTGAGCGCAGGAGCAGAAATTCCACTGTGAAGCACGCGCTGGCGCGGAGAAAAAGGACGAGAGGGGTAGGGGTGCTGGAGAATTTCGTGACGACACGCTGCTCCGGACGAACACACAGTCTACCGTCCGGAGCTGCCCGGTGACGGAAGGATCTCGATTTTCCCAGGTAAGATAGGAATCGCGCATCATTTTTCCTCCCCCCCTCCCCTCCCTGAGGCCCCAACCCTTTTTCCCGGCTGAATCAGTCAATCTTCCGACACTTTTCTCTCGTTGTTCTCTTTCGAGCGTTTCTGTAATCAGAAACCAATTCGAGACCATAAAAAAAAAAACCAAAAAATGGAAATTCAAAAAAAAAGTCGTAATTTCTTTTAATTCGCAAACTTGCGGTAGCCTGTGCTCGAAGTAATGGACTCGCTCGAAGAGACCTCGCCCACATCCGGGACGATCGAACGAGAGAAAACGTACGGTCTCCTCCGGAAATCCCTAAAACGTAATAATCGTCGATGCTCGTTGCAAACGTTACTCGTATCACGCGATCGAAATAATCGGCACGATCACGTTAAATTCTCGCTCGACACACCACCCACCGCACGTACCCTTCGACGTCGCTCTGCGTATTGGCGATTTCATTCAGCCCTTCGATGTTGCCCTTTGTACTGGCCCTTCGTGCTGGCCCTTCGACTTAGCCCTCCATCCTGGCCCTTCGACTTGGCCCTTCGTCCTGGCCCTTCGTCCTGGCCCTTCGTCCTGGCCCTTCATCCTGGCCCTTCGACTAGGCCCTTCATCCTGGCCCTTCGACTTGGCCCTTCATCCTGGCCCTTCGACTTGGCCCTTCATCCTGATCCTTCGACTTGGCCCTTAATCCTGACCCTTCGACTCGGCCCTTCGATTCAGTCCTTCGACTTGGCCCTATGTTTCGGCCCTTCGGCACGGCCCTTCCACGTGTCCCTTCGAATGAGTCCTAGTTGAAGCTAAAGTGCCCAGTTGAAGAGAAATCCATCGGGAACGGAGTGTGTTCATTTTTTGTTTTATTCGTCCACACCCGCGCAAGGATGTATCGTAGAGACGCGCGCGCGCCCTCCGAGAGTACCGGTACCAAATGCATTTTCGATCGATCGTATAAAAGCGGGACGATGCCGCGACCGTCTCCACCGCCACCGCCGCTTCTATACTCGCTAGGGCGCGTTTGTCCACCGGAATGTAGAAAATTGCGTTTTTGCGTGCGTTTTGTCCCAGGGACTAAAATTATGCCGTATTGGTTCACACGATTCCGAGAAACGAGACTAACCTCACGCTCGATCGATTACTTTTTCGTCGAATTTAATAATAATAATAACAATAATGACAATAGTAATATAAATAATAATAATAACAACAATAGCCATATAAATAATAATAATGACAACGTTGATTAATAAAATACTAAAAAAAAAGAATTAATAATAATATTAATATTAATAACATTTAATTATCGACGTTTTACGATAACAAATAACGATTAATATAAAACTGATGAAAAAAATTACAAATCAATATTTAACAGATTTAAACAATAATAACAACAATAGTAATAAATTAATAATGATAACAACGACTAAAAATTATCAATGATAAAAACACAAGCACATTTAACAAGGCGTGTTCGTTACCGATGTGACACACCCAATAAAAAAAAACCGTCAGTTGGGTCGATCCACACACGGGTCTCGTCTCCCGTATCCACTTCCGGTCCGTAACGAACGAGCCCGTCTTCTTCCGCCTCGAATTTCCCGTCTCGCGGAGTCTCTTGACCTACGAGGGTGGTGGTGCTCGGTCAAAGGGACTGATTCGCGAGAAGGGAAGCCCCACAAATAATTAGCCGGCTGCAACTGGCGAGCCTTCCCCCCCCCACCCCCCCTCGCCATTTTTCCGCTATTAGGCCAATGCGTCTCTTTCGCTCCGGCGATTATCCCATTTTTTTACTATTTTTCTTTATTTTTTTGTTTTATCAATTTATATACTTATATTATATTTACTATATTATTACTTATTATTTACTATATTATTATTTATTATATTTACTATTATATATACTTATATTATATTTTATATATATAAGTATTATATACTTATATATATTATATTTTATCAATTTATATACTTTATTCTCGTGTGAATTGATAAGATCGAACCAGCGAGGGGCGGGGTGAAGGGGGGGGGGGGGGGGGGGCCGGGGGGGGGGGGGGGGGGGGGGGGGAAGATAAAAACTAGATCGAGTGACCCGGTAAGGGCTGGAAAATGGGAACTGAACGCGGGGTTGGTGCCCCCCGCTCGCGTGCTCCGGTTGTTGATTTTCGACGACGCGTCGTCACTGAAAAAGTCGACGATCGGCTATGGGGTAAAAAAAGAATGAAGAATAAATCGGTTCTCCATAGGGGATGAAAAATCGATGGTACTTCTCGTTTGACTATTCGTGCTATCCTCGGATTGCTATAGAAGGGCGTAATTGACGAAAAGCAAAGTTGCGTGTGCGCATTCGACACTCTTCACCCTCCTCCCGATCTTCAGCCCGTACCTCATCGCAGATTTGGTCTTCTCGTGTACGACTGCGAGACTGATCGATACTGACCGGAAACAACCGCCGTTTTTACCTTCGATCGAACCTTTAGCTGTTAAACGTTTTCAATTTTTCTCTCGTTGATGGTATTTTTTTTTTTTTTTTTTTGATCGCCGACGGTTGGGGGGAAGCGGGGTTTGGGTTAGGTTTGGGTTTGGGTTTTCAATTTTTCTCTTATTGATGCATTTCTTTTTTTGGAAGCCGAAAGTTGGGTTTTTTTGGGTTTGGGTTTGTTTGGGTTTGGGTTGAGTTAGGTTTGGGTTAAGTTGGGTTTGGGTTTGGGTTTCCAATTTTTCTCTTATTGATGCATTTCTTTTTTTGGAAGCCGACGGTTGGGTTTGTTTGGGTTTGGGTTAGGTTGGGTTTGTTTTGGGATGCATTTATTTTTTTGGAAGCCGAAAGTTGGGTTTGTTTGGGTTTGGGTCAAGTTGGGTTTGGGTTTCAAATTTTTCTCTTATTGATGCATTTCTTTTTTTGGAAGCCGAAGGTTGGGTTTGTTTGGGTTTGGGTTAGGTTAGGTTTGGGTTGAGTTAGGTTTGGGTTAAGTTGGGTTTGGGTTTGGGTTCCCAATTTTTCTCTTATTGATGCATTTCTTTTTTTGGAAGCCGAAGATTGGGTTTGTTTGGGTTTGGGTTAGGTTGGGTTTGGATTGAGTTGGGTTTGGGTTAAGTTGGGTTTGGGTTTGGGTTCCCAATTTTTCTCTTATTGATGCATTTCTTTATTTGGAAGCCGAAGGTTGGGTTTGTTTGGGTTTGGGTTAGGTTGGGTTTGGATTGAGTTGGGTTTGGGTTAAGTTGGGTTTGGGTTTGGGTTTCCAATTTTTCTCTTATCGATGCATTTCCCTTTTTGGAAGCCGCAGGTTCGGGGCACCGGGGTTTAGATTGCGTTTGGGTTCAGTTGGGTTCGGAATTGTTCGACGAAGACTCGAAGCCCTCTATCAGTTCAGAGGATGGGCGAATCGATCGGCGCGCTTCGGGAAGCGCGCGAGGCCGATCGATCGGATCCGGGTAGGGAAGAGAACAACCCCGGTGGAGAGGATCCTCGGAGGAACTGAATTCGTGAATGTTACTTAGACTCGACACGAATACGTGCGAGAACGATGGCACGGATTCCCAGCCAGTAGAAATATCGTATTATTTTGATGGTTATTGCTTTTTTAAAAAATGTTTTTTTTCATTGCTATTTTAACTTTATTTTATATATTTTTACGTTTAATTTTACCGTATTTTTAAATAGCAAATGTAACGTAATCTATATATATTAATATAATTGAAATGTTTTTGTTTGTTATATATATTCATTTAGGATTATTGATATGTATCATTTTACATTATTTTTTTATTAATAACGTTTATATTTCCTGTTTTTCTTTATATGTGAGAAAAATCATTTTACAGTTTGAACAAATTATTTTTAACTTAATTTGAAATACAGTTGGCAATTGGCAATAAATTCCAGTACTTGTAAATTACCCGAAAGTTTTTTTTACTAAGGCATAATAAAACCTATCACCATCATCATCATCTCTCTCTCGCCCTCTTTATCTCGGCCTCCGTTTCGTTCCTCTTTTCGAAACCGATAGCCCACTCGTACTTCTGTTTTCTCAAGGCTAATCGGTTTTACCGGGATTGAACGAATTCCCGGCAGAGTCGAATAACGGCCGATCGTAACGAAAGTCGAGACGTGGCTCGCGTGTCGCGCTCGATTCGTCCTCCTCCACACCAGCCTTCCGGCCAATCCTTCATCCTACTCCAACCAGAAATATCGCTATAACCTAATAGCTGGCGTGATCGGGTACCAACATCACCGAACCTCCGACACTCGCCACGCGAGAAATGGAAAACTTCATCAAACATCCTCTAGAACAATAGCGAACCCAAAAAAAAAAAAAAACAAAAAAAAAAGGTGCTGAAAAGATAGATCGTTGATGGGGTAGGAGGGTGGCGAAGCCAAACGAATTGTCCGCATCGACGCTAAAACCATTTCCATCCTCGGGTACTACGGCAATGTAGAGCTACGAAAACACCCCGAGCTGAAAACCATTTTTGGTTCGAAACTCCAGTCGTCCAGTAAAAAATAGCTCTCGAACTAGTTTTTTTTGCCATTGGTGAAAAAACGGTTCCTGGTGAAAAAAACAATTCCTGATGAAAAAACGAAATCGAATGTTGAAATTATTTCGATATTGAGGCTTTTGGAATTGGGGTAAAAATTGGGTTAAGTAGGGAAACATTGGGGGATTTTCGATGTTTTGGTATGTAGTGATGAACAAGCTTGGATTATAGGTCGAATCTAATTTTGATGAGTTTTAGAAGTTCTAGAATTTGCTGATAAATAAAGTAGAATATTAGTTAAAATCGGTTTATTTAGAGTTCTAGAAATTGGGTTTTACTGATAGATTTGATGGAATATTAATTAGAATTTTCTTTATTTTTTGAATATTTTTAGAAGTTCTAGAATTTAATAATAGATTAATTGGAGTATTTTTAATGAATATATATAATTTTGATGAATTTTAGAAGTTCTAGAATTTGCTAATAGATAAATTGGAATATTAGTTAAAATCGGTTTATTTAGAGTTTTAGAAATTGTTGGATTTTACTGATAGATTTGATAAAATATTTATTAGAATTTTCTTTATTTTTTAAATATTTTTAGAAGTTCTAGAATTTAATAATAGATTAATTGGAATATTACTTGAAATTGGTTTTTCAAACTTTTAGAGGATCTAGAATTTGCTTATAAATAAACTGAAATATTAATTAAAATTGGTTTCTCAGATTTTTAGAATATCTAGAATTTACTATCAAATTAATTAGAACATTCATTAAAATTCGTTAATTAAAATTGTAGAAGTTCTAGAATTCACTGTCAATGAAATTGGAACATTACTTAAACTTCCACCAGTAAAACCTACTTTTCACCAGGAAAGCGCTATCCGTGAGGCGTGTTCAGTAAATGACAAGATTTCGTGACGAAAATCGTATTAAAAACTGAAAATGGGATTCGGCTCTGACACAGATTCATGTATCCACACACGTAGCATTGGAGTCACTAAAACAAAAAAAAACAAAGAGTAGACAGCAACAAAAGTGAGGATAAAAGTTGATCGCTCATTCCGTCTGTCGTAATTGCATTTTTACGTAAATCTCTTTTCGATCGTATTTCGGAAGTTTCGGGAGTTCACCAACTTGCAGCGCACGATCACCGAACGCTGTTCACGAGAACTCATTCGGCGTGGTAACTTCGCCGTGGAATGTGCCCGATAACACGAGCACATTTTCAAATCTAGGTAGTATCTTCGCACTCGCCCTTCCCATCCGTTTGCACGGACGAATTAATTTTGTAAAAAAAAAAATTACAAAAAAATAATTGTTTTTTTTTTGTGAACCAAAATAACGGATTTTTTATTAATTTTGACAATAAATAAAAAAATAGACGAATGATATTATTTACCAAATACTTTTTCGAAAATTAAAAAAAAAGGAAAAACCTCCAGAACTTTCGTAACTTGAGATTTTATAATTTACGTGCCATGTATAAGCTGCTAATTTTGAAAGTATGAATTTTAGGAACTTGAATTCGGGATAATTTGAATTTTCAATATTTTTAACGAATTATATTAATTAATTGGAATTTTTTTATTCCTCTATTATCAAAAATCGTCGTTATAAAAACAATCATTTTTGGAAATCCTTAATATTCAACAAAAATACATCAAAATACCATTATCGTATCGACTACGCAAATCGATAAAAAAAATCAATTTTCGATTTATTCCGAACAAAAAGAAATTCAAAAAAAAAATCCGTAAGCAGAAAAAGGTTTTAAAAATCTTCAATTCGATTCAATCTTTCGAAATGAATTTTCGGATCGTTCAGGAGTGCAAACGGTTGGATTGGGTCTGATAGTTGATCATAGAGATCACCAAAGTAGGTACCACCAAAGTAGAGAAGTCGATCCTTAAGGGGCGCAAGTTTGTTTTTCCTAACGCTAAAAAAACGCCGCAACAGGTTTGATGGAAGCGTCTCGTTCGGACGGCGTCGAGGTATCACTTCGAGAATTCGTCCATTGAGGACTGCAACGAGTTCAAGCTTGATAAAACAAAAAAATAAAAAAAAACGAAAAAATAAAGAAAGTAATCAAAAAATCGGAGGTCGAAGAAGGGAAGATAGAACATTTCGAAAAAACGTGTGTGGCGCGATGGATTCGCAGCAGCCGCCGCGCACGAGCGAAAATCTCGTTGCGGAACGAGCATCAACGACGGTAAGAGAATTTTTCGGATTTCGGGTCTCGACGTTCAATGGCAGGTACCGCGAAGTCATCAGGATCCATCGTTGATTGTCATCGCGAAACTGGACTCTCCTAACCCAAACAAATCCAAAACGGAAAAAAAAAGTTAGGGAGAACCTATTTTTAGGTTTCAGGTCAGGTGGAAAATAGCCTTCGTTAGCATCGGGTTTTCCTAGCGAAAACTCAAATTTGCCGACCAATCCAGTCGAACGTTAATTAGAACAGGTCTTCAGTAAGCGAAACTAACAAGGCTGGGCAAACCCAAACGAGTTTGTTTCAATGAACATTCGTATTTGTTTGTGTTAGTTAAAACGGTTCGTTTATGAATATGAACCCATAAATTCTGGAATGAATTTCAGAAATCCCAATTACAGGATGAATTTTAGAAATACAAATTTCTAGAATGCATTATAGAAATACGAATTATACATAATTCTCATTTGCAATTTGCAAATTATAGGATAAATTCTGAAATGAACTACGGAAAAAACTAATTAAAGTAAGCCCTTAAATTCTGCAGGAAACTCAAAAATCCAATGAACTAAAATTCAGATGCTTTTAATTCAGTCACTTTCAGGAGGTCCAAAGCCCGTACTATTTTTATCTCATATTCTAATCCATAATCGCAGAGTTCGAATTTTCATTCGAAAAACAGTATTCACAACCCAAGGGATACGGTAAAAACTCGTTTTTTTTCCTAAGAAAGATGTGTTCAAGCTGAAAAGGTGATTCCATTTCTGGGTGGAGCGTTGGACCGAAAATGACGCTGGGAATCATCGGAGTTGGTCGTTGAGGGGACTGAACCGAGTGTGTTGTTTTGAACGTAGGTGAAAGAGAGCGAATCATCGGCACTGACATCGGGTTTTCGTCAGCAAGCGTATACCGTTGGAGGAGCGGTACGTCCACCTTTGGGGATCGTTCCGCAGAGCGTGGTAGCGCGATATCCTCAGCATCGTTCCGATCAGGCTAGGCCGTCATTGGGTCCGTCGGCCGTCGGAGGTTCCGGCGTTGCTGCTGCTGCTGCTGGTCAAGCGGGCAGCAGGCCACCTTTTGGACCTCCGCGTCTGTTAAATCCTCCGTATCAAGTTCCGAACATCCGAGCAGGAGGTCCGCGCTTTCATCCCCCAGGTCTTACGGGCGGCCCGAGGCCGCTCGCCAACGATTCTTACGGTCAAAGACCCCCGGTATTTCCGGGTAATCAGCAACGACCCCGGGATCAACCAAGAAACGGCGATATCCGTCCGCGTCTCGAAACGAACGCGGAATCGTTCGGCGGTGGTGGATCAACGCGGCCGATCGGCCCCGTTTCCGCTTTAGCCCAATCGCCCCATCAGAATACCGATCCTCGACTCCGGAATCATCATCATCATCAACCCCTCCGTGCCATTTCCGAAACCGCGCTCGCATCCTCTCCGAGGAATGATCGGCCGTCACTCCTGACTCGCGAAGAGAAAACGACCGATCGATCGGCTACGGCCCAACCGACGGCCCGTCAACGCAGCGTCGACGAAATGCAAGCTGTCGGATCGCCCTTGCCAGGCAGTGCCGTCGGCTCTGCCGATACTCGACGGACCGGCAACGCCGATGATTTCGAACCCGACAAAAACTCCCGAGCCTCTTCCCGTAGCCTTGACGATAAAAGAGCCAATCATGATACCGATAACGATGACGATGACGACGTAGTCATGGACGAAGAACCCGATAACAAATCGGTTGGACGAAAAACGGATTCGGCTCGCACGGATTCACCGGTTACGCGAGGGGAGGAAAAATCGGACAAAAGATCGGCCACTCCCGGTGGACCGACTGTGCCGATACAACCGGAACGACCCGATTCCGCGATGCGTAACGAACAGATGATTCATTCGAACTTGGAGAAGAAATCGGCCACCCCGAGTCCGGCGCGATCGGTGGAAACTTCTGATCGGCCGATGTCCGCGGTTCAGGAAAACGCCGATCGGCCGATATCCGCTGTAGTGGAAAACGCCGATCGGCCGATATCCGCGGTAGTGCAAAACGCTGACCGGCCGATATCCGCAATAGTGCAAAACACCGATCGGCCAACATCCGCGGTACAAAATTCCGATCGGCCACCATCCGTGCAAAATGCCGATCGACCACCATCCGTGCAAAATGCCGATCGACCACCATCCGTGCAAAATGCCGATCGGCCGAAAACAGCAGTTGTAGAAAATGCTGCTGATCGACCGGGGTCTGCGGTGATGGAAAATGCTGATCGGCCCACATCCGCGGTGGTGGAAAATGCCGATCGGCCAACGTCCGCGATGGTGCAAAACGCCGATCGACCGAAAACTGCCCTAGTGGAAAATGCCGATCGGCCTACGACCGCCACAGCAGAAAACCCCGATCGGCCTAAAACCGCGATGTTGGAAAACGCCGATCAGCCTAAATCCGCGATGTTGGAAAACGCCGATCGGCCAAAATCCGCGATGTTGGAAAGCGTCGATCGCCCGACATCCGGATCGACGGAAAATTCCGAGCGTGCAATATCGGCGGCTTCGAAAAATTCCGATCGGCCGCCATCCGCGGCTGGATCGACGGATGATCCAAGTTTGAACAAAAAGCCGTCAGCATCTTCCGTAGCTTCGGCATCACCGTCACCACGAATCGGCGAGCAGCGGGAGGTGTCGCGTCCATCGTCGGCTGCCGATTCATCGGTGAAAGAGGACGACAATAAATCGGCCGATCTTTCGAGCCGATCGGCGTCGCGTCAGGGTGAAGATTCGGAGCGCGGTTCCGAGATCGGTAAAAACGATGAAATCGGTGGTTCGCGATCGCCGATACCGCCGTCTCGGACACCGACGGAAAATCCGGCGACACTGTCGGTGCCCCAAACTCCGTCGTCGCGGTCGCGATCGGTTACGCCAAACTCGCCGATCAGCAGCGTGAAAGGTTACGACGAGGGAGAACCGCGATCGCTCTCGCCAAAGTCACCGAGCCGATCGGCCGCCGACGGGATTCAAACGGGGGAGAATAGCGCTGCTAGGAGCCACGGCAGCAGCAGCAGCCTCGACGAGATGACGGGGCCGACGGTCGGCGATGATAAATCGATCGACGCCGAAGATCGAACCGATCGGACGCCGATCGGCACACCCGTCTCGACTCCCCAAGAACCGAAGGCAACGGTCGCTTCCTCGCCCAACAAACGTTCCGGAGACTCGATTAAATCAGGTTTCTCAACGATCATCGTCGTGCCTCGCGGGCACGCGCACAAAAGCTTTTGCCTCTTTTTTTTTCTTTTCGTCGATTATCCCGGTGGCCGTCCGATTGCCGAATATCGCTTTTTATTCTTCTTTCGTTATTTTCGTGACGCTAATTAAATCGATGGAAAACCCCAAAAAAAAATGCGATTTCGTGGAAACGAAAAATCATTAACGCGAAACGGTTACGTTTTGTTTGGATAGATGGCGGTCACGAGAGCTCCGGAGTCGCCGTCGAACCGCCGATTCGCGCGCCACCGGTTAGTACCCGAAACTTCCGCTTGGCGTCGCACCCACCCCTTTCACTCTCGTTACAGCCATTTTTCGTTTTTTTGCCCAGACGACGAACGGCGTCGCCGTTTCGCCAACGAAGAGACCCCCGAACAAGCCGAACAGAGACGAGACCAAAAAATCGGCCGTTGCTGGATCACCCGTTAAGTCACCGAGCAAGTCCGTCAAGTCATTACCCAGAACACCGGAAACTGCCGTTCCACCTTCAACGGCTGAAAAGAAGGGTTGGTACACCAACGCTATGCGCATGCGCATCAGACCAGCGCATGTACCATACATAACCTCTTTTTTCTCTTTTCGACAAAAGTTCCCATGAACAAGATTCAGGTCGGTGCAGCCCCATCTCCGAACCTCAAAACGGTCAGGTCGAAGATCGGCTCGCTTGATAACGCGAGCTACAAACCTGGCGGCGGTAAAGTCAAAATTGAAAATCGTAAACTCGACTTCAGCAAGGCCCAACCCAAAATTGCTGCCAAGAACGACAAATACACACCCAGCGGTGGCGACAAAAAGGTTCGATGAATTGTCGAGAGTTTTGACAATTTTTTTCGTTTCCAACCGAAAACCGTTTCGAAGGAAATTTGAACATTTTTAGCAGTGACAAGTAAATTTGAAATTTGGAAAAGTGAATTTGAAATTTGGGAAAGTAACTTTGATATTCGAAAAAGTAAATTTGAAATTTGGAAAAGTAAATATGAAATTTGGAAAAGTTAATTTGAAATTTGGAAAAGTAAATTTGATATTTGGAAAAGTAAATTTGAAATTTTGAAAAGTAAATTTGAAATTTGGAAAAGTAAATTTGAAATTTAAAAAAGTAACTTTGAAATTTAAAAAAGTAAATTTGAAATTCAAAAAAGTAAATTTGAAATTTGAAAAAAGTAAATTTGAAATTTGAAAAAGTAAGTTTGAAATTTTAAAAAGTAAATTTGAAATTTGGAAAAGTAAATTCGATATTTGGAAAAGTAAATTAAAAATTTTGAAAAGTAAATTTGAAATAAAAAAAAATAAATTTTTAATTTTTAAAAGTAAATTTTATATTTGGAAAAGTAAATTTTAAATTTGTAAAAGTACTTTTGAAATTTGAAAAATACAATTTGTAATTTGAAAAACTACGTTCCAAGTAAATTTAGTAGCTTCGAGTAAATTTGAAAATTTGTGAGGTTTTGACGATTTTCTACATGCTCTGAAGGCTACCTTGCGTTTTTTCTTTTTTCCATAGATAACTCAAGTAAAGCTCCAGTGGAACGCGAAGCCAAAAGTCGGTTCGTTGGACAACGCGACTTACAAGCCAGGCGGTGGTGACAAAAAGATCGAGACGGTCAAGCTCGATTTCAAGGACAAAGCGAAGCCGAAGGTCGGCTCGAAAGAAAACGCGAAGCACGTTCCAGGCGGTGGAGGGGTCAAGGTAAGGCGAGAACAGACAGTCCAGCATCTTGTTTTTTCCTCCCTCAAAAGCTACCCTTTCAGATGCAGTTTTACATTTTTACCGATTTTTATCAGTCATGAAAAGAAACTAAAATACAAATGCACGGAAAACTTGAGTTTTCCGTGTCACGCATGCGCTCGCGCGATGTTCTAATCCCAAAGTCGCATTGGTCGCACTGGAAACTGGATCAGGAAATTGACAAATTTCAATGTTTCTATTCTGCCACTCGTGCTTGACCCGAACAAACCCAAACATGTAAATATCCGTCAAGAAACTGGGTTTGTTTGGGTTTGTTTGTTCAGGGTTCTAAAATTAGTGAGGTTATGTGAACGTTCTAAATATTTGTAACGGCTGCAAAATAATAATATCAGAGAACAACTAGCGCCATGTTTGTGAAGTGGCAAAGCCCAAAACTTCCAACTTCTTTTCTTCAAAATTTTCGATCGGAACTTGGTTTTTCTAAAAAATGAAAAACTTTCAACTAAAAAGACAACCGTCAAGCCTTCACGAATTCTACATAATTATATGCTAGGTTTTCCGAAAGAAACAAAGCCGTCTGTGAGAAAACTGAATTTTCAATTAAGTGAGGTTAGATCGATCGTCCACATACCCTCGATTCTTTAGAGTCCAAAAACGCCGATATTTTGCATTCGCGGACTGAGCGTAGAGCTGAAGAAAAGAGGTTGAAGATATCAGCCATTGTCGTTACTGTTGTTGTTCGTTCTCGGTCTCTGTCAGTCGTCATCAACGCCACCGAAAACTCCACAGGATTCTTCCAACGACGTGAGTATTAGTCACCCATAGCAAAACGTAAATTAAGGGCATGACGAACATGACCACGCGACAAACGAATCCGAGAGATATAGTCGAAACGTTTTAAACCGCGATTTATCAAGAATGAAACGTTTTTATCCAAAATGGCGACCGGCGGGACCTCGGTGCCATCGTCCTGAATGCACACAACAAATTTCGTACCGTTTCGTTCAGTAGTTTCCGAGAATAGTGGTTTCAAAATTTCGAAGTGGAGGAAAGCCGTGTTCTCGGTTTCTTATCGCAATTTCTCAAGAACTAAACATTTTTATCCAAAACGAAGAGCAGGAGGCCCTTGGTGCCATCGTCTAGAATGCACACAACAAATTTCGTACCGTTTCATTCAGCCGTTTCCGAGAATAGTGGTTTCTAAATTTCGAAGTGGAGGGAAGCCGTGTTCTCGGTTTCTTGCCGCGATTTCTCAAGGACTAAACATTTTTATCCAAAACGAAGAGCAGGAGGCCCTTGGTGCCATCGTCTAGAATGCACACAAAAAATTTCGTACCGTTTCGTTCAGCCGTTTCCGAGAATAGTGGTTTCAAAATTTCGAAGTGGACAAAGGCGCGTTCGTCATGCCTTTAAGAGAAAAATTTCCGAGCAAGAGGGAGAGGAAAGTTTCTCTTTTCTCTTCCTGTTGGCTTTTCGCTTGCGTTCGGTTCGCACGAGCTTTGACACCGGAACACGCGTCCTCAGCTCTGGAGAGTAAGTACACGAAACGCACGTGCCGCTAACCCGCGCTTGTCCTCTCCTTCCAATCTTCGTTTCCTCGTGTTACCTCGATTAAATGTCCTCTCGAGATCGTCACGATTCGAAACGTGTATCTGTATCCGTACAGATCGAGACGCAGAAAATCGACGTCAAAGCGGAAAGCAAAATCGGTTCTCTGGACAACGTTAAACACAAGCCCGGTGGCGGTGACAAAAAGATATTCAACGACAAGGACTATCAACGCCATCAACAAACCGGCTCCAACGTCGAGAGCCTCAACGGGAGCGGAGCGCAGGTACAACGAGGATTTTCCCCCATTTTCCCTATTCCCATCCTCTAACGTTGGCACGCCTTTGCTATTGAGCACTTTGCACCGAGGATAAAAGCACTCATCAATATTAGGGTCAACGATGCTGGGGTACAACTTTACCCCAGTTACCAAATCCAAAATCCCTGACTTCTCTTTAGGAAATATTTTTTAATGGATGCTCGAATACTGAAACTAAACTCGATTCAATTTTCGAACTTTTAAGGGATTTAAATGGACCCAAAAATCCATCGAAATTCTTTATTCTATTCTTTATTAACTACGATACGAATTTTTTTAAAATTAAATTACCAACTTTAATTTTTCATTCTCCCATCACTCGCTCAGTTAAATCGCAATTGTGGCTTAAAATAATTATCAATTTCTGGCTCGTAATAGTTGCGCGTTTCTTGGCGACAGAGTCTCCGATTCGATTTAAGAACCAGCGTGGGAGTATTTTCTGGTTAGGTTCCAATTCGTTTCATTCGTTTTTTAAACCGCTCGAATAATGCTGGAAATACCCAACTCGATGAATTAAGTTACATATCATAAATCAATTTCTTTTTTATATATCGGAGTATTAGCAATCAATTTTATCAAAGTTATCAAAGAATTTTCATTGAAAAGCGTGTAATCGCTATTATCAAAGTACGATCGATATTAACCCTTCGTATCTAGAAAAAATGAGTGAATTTGCAAAAAACCGTATTTATTTTCAAAAAATCACAACTTCCTTATTTTTAAAGATAATTTTAAAAAAATTCACGAAAATAATGTTAGAAGATCGAAATTTAATTTAAAAAAAAATAGTGCAATATTGGATCTTTCGAAAAAGGTATTTGTTTGACCATTGGCCGTTACAGGCCATTTAGCCGGAAATTTGGCATTGGGGTCCACTGGACCCCAGTTGTATACGAAGGGTGATAATTCCGCTTCGACTATCGATAACCAAAATCATCAAAAATTCTCTTCTCATATCAATCATCCAGCTGCAACAAAAAAAAACCTACAAAAAAAACGATAAAAAATAATTTCCAAAAAAAGAAAGTTTTTGGGCCATTGGGTTGTAAACCCAAACAAACCGGTGTTGTGTGATATTGTGTGCCGCAGAGTCCCGTGCCGTCCAGCGTCATCGACGATCGCAAGAGCAATCTGCCAGCCTCGGAGACCAACCTGAACGAGAGCTAAGCTTTTTTCAGGCCCAACAGCGCTCCGGAGGATCGAAGGGACGAACTCGGACGAACTTTTCCACCCTAGCCCGGCCCTCCCCCCCCGGAGCTCCGAGTGTTCTAGTTTCGTTGAACGCGGAGGTTAAAATTCAAAAAACCAAAAATAATAAAAAATAAAAAATTTAAAAAAAAAGCTCCGAAATCGCCATTCCGGAAGTGGCGTTTAACTAAGCCTCTACGATTACCCTCGAACATGGGAAACGAGCTTATTTCACAAACACGAAACGACAAAATAAAGAAAAAAAAAAAAAAA
>JAPYZJ010004733.1:0-14999 GCA_030522765.1 Ophioninae sp. B BG-2022a
TTAAACAAATTTCGATTTTTCAATTTTAAACAAATTTCGATTTTTCGATTTTTCAATTTTAAACAAATTTCGGTTCTTCGATTTTTCAATTTTAAACAAATTTCGGTTCTTCGATTTTTCAATTTTAAACAAATTTCGGTTCTTCGATTTTTCAATTTTGAACAAATTTCGGTTTTTCGATTTTTCAATTTTAAACAAATTTCGATTTTTCAGTTTTTCAATTTTTAACAAATTTCGATTTTTCGATTTTTAAAAACTATCGATTTTTCGATTTTCAAAAAATTTCGATTTTTCGATTTTCAAAAAATTTCGATTTTTCGATTTTCAAAAAATTCGATTTTTCGATTTTCAAAAAATTTCGATTTTTTTATTTAAAAAAAATTTCGATTTTTCAATTTTAAACAAATTTCGATTTTTCGGTTTTTAAAAAATGTCGATTTTTCAAAAAAAATTTAGAGTATGTTTGTGAGCTCGCCGGATCGATGCCGTACTTTTTGCGACTTTGCACATGTGCTGTATGCATATAAAGGAGTCACGTATTTCTCGTACGCCCTTTAAACGGAAAATTCGTTAATACTGAGACAAACGAAATAAAAAACGGTGAACGAAGTTAAGGAGCAAGATGTACCAAAGATGAATGTTACCCTCGGGTCCAGCTGATCGATAATGAACTCTTCGAGGGATGTATCGCAATTTTTCAACATGACGACAATCAACGTAATTCTCTTCCTGCTCTTCGCTCTTCCCGCCGGCCGAGCTGACAATTTGGGTAAGGTATCCTCGACTCGTTGACCCTAAAATTATTAAACGCATGCACAGAGGTAAATTTCGCACGAATTAACGCGTATTATCGTGACAATTGACGAGACGATGCCCATCAACGAACCCATACGGGATCACTGTGGACACTCCAATCGGAGAGTTTCCCGGTTTTCCCAAATTGATATCAGTATTGTCCGAATCTATGGAAAGGTCCATAAAATGAACGTAATAACGGAAAATGAGGACAATTGAAAAAGCGATATTTAGAAAATCGATCGAATTAATTTTGGCTTTTTTTTTTTAAGGCGAGTGTGCTTTTGTTAGAAATATTGAAATAACGAAAAGAGGATTGGGTAGGAAACACGAACTTCGATTGATCAGAATTCCGAAATTACTAATTTTTTAAAGGTCATGCCAGCAAAAGCACCAAACTTGTTTGGGTTTGTTTGGGTTCGTTAGTTTGATTTTAAACCCTCGATTTTAAACAAATCCAAAAATTTACAAAATTAGTAATTTTGGAAAATTCCGAAATGACTAATTTTTTAAAGGTCATGCCAGCAAAAGCACGAAACTTGTTTGGGTTTGTTTGGGTTCGTTGGTTTGATTTTTAAACCCTTGATTTTAAATAAACCTAAACACACTCGAAAATTTACAAAATTAGTGATTTTTGAAAATTCCGAAACTACTAATTTCTTAAAGGTCGTGCCAGCAAAACCACGAAACTTGTTTGGCTTTATTTGGGTTCGTTAGTTTGATTAAAAATCCTTGATTTTAAACAAACCCAAACAAACTCGAAAATTTACAAAATTTGTAGTGTTGGAATATTCAAATTCGTCTTCTGGTCATTCGAAGTTCGGGTTTCATACCCCACAC
The DNA here is from genome assembly GCA_030522765.1 of Ophioninae sp. B BG-2022a. NCBI lineage: Eukaryota > Metazoa > Arthropoda > Insecta > Hymenoptera > Ichneumonidae > Ophioninae sp. B BG-2022a. The sequence continues at coordinate 1,636 of JAPYZJ010004733.1, forward strand.
CACCAAAAGTGGCGGATGGATTTTGGGCTTCGGACCCGACGGTGCCTAGATGACAAAGAAGGATTCTACTTTGAGCTAAAGAAAGGTTATGTTTGTGACATTTTTGTCAGCTTGTGAAAGCAGGCGTATTTTGAATTTTTTAGGTTCGATATATCACTAGCTATAGACTGAACTAGAATTTTTAATGTTCATGCAAAGATACCAAAATGGCGGCGAAAAAAGGAATTTATTAGCTTTCAAAAAACTATTTTCTAAAAATATTTTTGAATATATTAGCTTTCGAAAAAATATTTTGTAAAAATATTTTCGAATATATTAGCTTTCGAAAAAATATTTTGTAAAAATATTTTCGAATATATTAACTTTCGAAAAAATATTTTGTAAAAATATTTTTGAATATATTAGCATTCGAAAAAATATTTTGTAAAAATATTTTTGAATATATTAGCTTTCGAAAACGATATTTTGTAGAATTTTTTTTGGATATATGAGTTTTTGAAAAACTATTTTGTAAAAATATTTTTGAATATATCGGCTTTCGAAAAACTATTTTGTGAAAATATTTTTGAATATATCAGCTTTCGAAAAAATATTTTGGAAAAATGTATTCGAATATATCAGCTTTCGAAACACTATATTGTAAAAATATTTTTGAATATATCAGCTTTCGAAAAATGTAAACAAAAAATCGATCTTTTTTAAGTATCGAAGCAGCAGTTGCTTAATCGTGCCTTAAGCAGCGTTGCACAGGGCTAATAGTTGAACCGATTATCGTTTAGCCGCGGCATCAGCCGCTGAGCGGAAAGCCGATAATTCTGAGTCTGCTGTTAAATACTTTGATGAAAGTTTGCGTACCAGAGAATTGGGGGGTTTTCCTGAGTTTTTCCATGCCCTCCTCGTCAAGCTACGGTCTACAGCATGAGACGGTTGTGGATGCGACGGAACGATAGGTCAGTTTGTGTATATTGGCGAGTGATAAGAACGAGAACGATCGAAACCAAAAATAAGATGACTTTTCAAATTTCGTAAGTTACGTAAATTCGTTATTTAATTTTTTTTATGGATTTAAAGTTCGCATCATTGCGACCTAATGAAATGTATTTCCCTATTTTTTTTAAATGTCTTTAAAAAAATGTCTTTAAAATTTCTTTAAAAAAATGTCTTACAAAATCTCTTTAAAAAAATTCTTAAAAAATTTCTTTAAAAAAATTCTTTAAAAATTTCTTAAAAAAAATTTCTTACAAAATTTCTTTAAAAAAATTCTCAAATAATGTTCTCAAAATTTTTTCTGTTTTTTTTTTAATTTTTTAGATCCATTATTTGTCGAAATATTTTTTTTTAAATTTGAATTTTAGGTTATCAAAATAAAGATTTGTATAATTATCGAGGTATTATATTTTTCGTTGTTTGTTATATTGGTACTCACGTCCTCGATGTTTGTTGACATTATCAGTCATTTTGCAAGTTTAGTTCTTTTTTTTTATGGATATTGAGGTTAAACGTGTTTGTTTGGTTTTGTTTGGTGCCCGTGGCGATTTGTTTTGTTATCGAAAACGATAATGCACCTGCTCGCTCATTGTTTTTTTGTTCGTATTTATCTTTGGAAAAAGACAACACTGTAATCATGCCTCAGCCACCGTATTTACCGGACTAACCCCCTGCGACGTTTTTTCCGTTCCCAAAACTGAAAAGAGCCACGAAAGGACGGAGATTCACCAGGTTTGAGAAGATAAAGACCGCATCGCTAGGAGAGCTCGAGGCCATACCAAAAAGCGAGGATCAGAAGTCCTTCGAGTATTGGAAAAAGCGTTGGCACGAGTCTATTGTATCTGAGAGGGATCACTTTGAAGAGGACTGAATGAGAATTGATGAATGAATAAATATTTTTTCGAGAAAATTAAAAAGTCATCTTATTTTTTGAAAAATGATTTTTTGATTTTTTTGAACAAATCTCGTACGTAATAATTCGTAAGGATTTAGGATGGGAACCGGAGGAGAAAGATAAAAATATTACGTTTGGGTTTGTTTGGGTTCACTCATGATTACCAAGTATTAAAATGGAATCAAAATTTGAAAAGTTGCAATGCAACAAAAACAATTTTCCAATTTTTTTCTTTTTGCTCACAAAAATCCTTTTGAAAAAGCCCTCACTCATTTTTCCAAATTTATTGGAAAATCTGAGTTTCGAATTTGGCAAAAAAAAAAATGTTTTTCGCTTCAATCTTTCAAAAAATCAACCAGCCATAAATGAAGATCAATCTTTCTCTTTCAATTTTTGAATCTTTCAAAAAACACTGTAAATTTGTAATCAAAAGTTAAAAAAAAGAAATTTTATTGCATGGCGACAATGCAAATATTTAAGTCCGCGAATTATAGGAAAATTGTGGGAAATTTTGAAAAAGAAGATATAATAATTTGTAAATATTGGCAATTTTCAAGTTTTTCTCTTTGAGGGATTCGCATAAGCTAGAAGCATAGTACAAACGTATGTATTATCTGGAGGGCTTTAGTTCGTATTGACCAATTATTTCTCGTCGAAACGTATCTCAATGAGTGTTTTCCTGAACACGGCCAGGTGTATACGATCTCATTAATATGCTTTGTGTTCAACAACGTGCAAAGGTAATTTCGATCAATACATTCCATTAACAATTAGCAAATATTTCACCAGTTTCACGATTCATTGGAATTCTTTATGCAACACGAATTTTTTTTTTGCAATTATAACAAATTCGTCCTTTTATATTAAAAAATATACTATCGACGAAAAATAAACAATGTCATTATTGTACCTGGGAATATTTCAATAATTGATTTGACACGTAGTATATTCTCAAAAAAAAAAGGAATTCGAGTCGGTTGAAATATTTACATTGAGTATACAGGGTGTCCAGTAATGAGAGGATAACCTTGGAATGTGTTATAATATATCTTATGTCCATTCAGAAAAAAATACGAAAAAAAATATATCATAAGTAGTACCAAAGTTACGATTTTTTTTGAAGTCTAATTTTTAAAATTTAATTTTAAAAATTTTTATTTAATTTTTTAAATTTATTTAATTTTTATTTAATTTTTAAAAAGGTCATAACTTGGGTACTACTTATGATATATTTTGTTTCGTATTTTTTTCGGAACGACCATAAATTATACTAAAAGACATTTCAAAGTTATCTATTCATTACCGGACACCCTGTATATCGCGTATCCATATGTATCTTTCATCTCGCCTCCTTCGTACGAACGTTTTTAATTATCGATATGTGAAGTAAAATAAAAATGATACGCCATGTTCTCAATGCATATATGCGCGTACTCTCCTATATGTAAATACGTATAACGCGTCAGTTCGTACAACACGATGCATTTCATTTTTTCCTTTTTTTTTACTCATGTCCGGATACCCCTGTGCAAATCAATGGTACATTTCTTCTCGACCCATCACTGCTTTCTCGCTTCTAGAAATGTATAACGATTCCCATTCGTTTGATTGATTTATTTATTTGATCGATTGATCGATATATCTTTATACGTGAAGTGCAAAATTATTTATGCGTATCTGTGCAAGTACACGGTATTACACAAAATTTACATCTGAAACTGAAAAAATTCAAAATTTTAGGGATTGTTTATTAGCGGCCTTGAAAGAGGCCAACCCAAACAAACCCAAATAAATTTTGTACGATTTTTTCTAATTTTAATAAAAGCATTGATTTTCGAAATGATAAAAAAAATTCTAGTAGTGAAAGAATATTTCGTAAAATATCAAACCTGGAAGAAATGAAGAAAAAATGTTATGTCTGTATACTATTGGCTATAGAACTACGTAGGGATTTTTTATTTACTCAAATTTTGTAAATATCGTAGATTTTTTTTACCAAAAATTAGATTTTCTGCTCAAAGGTGAACAGTAAATTGTTTACAAAACGAAAAGTTTGCATTCAATCGAAAAACCCCTACGTCCTGTTATGAAAGAGATGTTTGTGAAGCTGCTGTCAAAAATTCAAATTCATGCATGTAATCCTTTTGAAGTGGGTTCGCTGAGATCGAAGAGGAAATTGCGTTGCAGTGCTTTCGACGGGTCGGGGAAAAAATCCATTTTGATATTTCCCTGGAATCTTATTCCTCCATTTTTCATTATTATCGCGCAATTATTAATCATTTAGCAAACAAACAAAAAAACATTACGTCACATACCTTCAATTTTGACATGACAGGTTAAAGTAGGGTCGACGCATTACTGCCGTATTACGGTCCCATTGATCCGGCGAACATCCGGCAATGATCAAGCGTGCGCCTTTCAACGGTCTCACTGATCCGGCCGAAATCCGGCACTGATCAGGCGTGCCGTATCCGGCCCGACTGTTCCGGCCGAAATCCGGCACTGATCAGGCGTGCCGTATCCGGCCCGACTGTTCCGGCCGAAATCCGGCACTGATCAGGCGTGCCGTATCCGAACCGAGTGTTCCGGCCGAAATCCGGCACTGATCAGGCGTGCCGTATCCGAACCGAGTGTTCCGGCCGAAATCCGGCACTGATCAGGCGTGCCGGATTAAAATTTCTGGTTTGGAATTCGGCCAAAATACTTTTCGTCTGTGTTATCCCATGTTTTGTTGCCTTCTTCATTGAGGGAGAAACAAAATAAAATGAGCAAGTTGGGTAGGTCGGGGGTGCAGGTTGCGGTTTTTGGTCAGAAATTGGCACAAAGCGAGCAGTATAAGGAAGGGCGTTGTCGCGGTGGAAGAACCACTCGCCAACTCCCACAAATCAAACTTTTCCGCCTGAAACTGTTGCGCAATCTTCTCGAAAGTTCCAGGTTGAAGTTTCCGGTATAAAGCCCGGTTAACTGTTCGACCATCCGGGACGAACTCTCGATGGATTAGTTCTGTCACCGTGAAAAAAAAAAAAATCATTGGTTCGTTATCGATTGACATTGCATCACTTGTGAAACGGGAAAACCACTCGATCATCCACGTTTGGTCTATAGAAGCGTCCTTATGTGACGATTTTTTACGTGTCAGTTGTTTACGAGTAGGAAACTAAACTTCACGCGCTGTTCACCGAACCCGTCAATTGTCCAAACCACGAATATGCAAAACGAGTGAAAAAATCGTTTCAGTCGAACGTAATATTCTTAAGCAACGAGTCGACTCGAGAAATTTGATAACTGTTCGTTTATCAATTCGATATTGCCTCGTGAAATTTGGTGAAATTCTGAAGAGCGGTTTAGGAAATCCATGAGTATTTTCTGTATCGATCTGTCATACCGACCGACTCGGTGTAAAGCTACGTCTTAAAGTGAACACATTTTTTAAAGGATACAATCGATAGGGTAATAAATAATTGTAAAAAGTTATGTCAAACTATTTAAAAGTTTATTACTACTATTTTTAGTTTTTTAATTTCAGTTTTTTTATTTTTTACTTCTATTTATTATTAACTATTTTTAATTATTTTTTACAAATAATTGTAAAAAATAATAAATTGTACAAAAAACCTGCGCTCGGAAGCTTCTCGAGCCAGAACCTTTTTCGAAAATCACAATAAATTGTTAATGAATAGATATGACTATTAAACCAATAAATAGCATTGAATAAATAATGTACGAATGAATATCAACCGTTAATTCATTAATAACGATATTAATTAATCAATAATCTTAATTGCTTGATCAATAAATTCGTTACGAAGTATCGCTGTACCTGCCAAAAAAATAAAAAAAAAAAACAATCAGCTCCAATTTTGCCTTTGAAACGCAGAAAAATGGTTTCTTTCTCTTCGGCTGTCTGTTACCTCTGTATTACGGCTCCCTCGACTGTACCTGAACTAACACAAAGTGGCTTTGTACAACGCCCCGTCATGAAAAAAAAAAAAAAAAAATGATATTTTCACCCTTTCGTTATGCCTTACTCGCTTCGACAGGAAGGTACATGATGGTAATTCGCCTCAATGGTTTTCGTTCTTTCAAGCGTGGGGGGACAAGAAATTTCTCGATCGTGTTATACGGACCACGTATAATCGAGTGCACAGCATCCCGGCTTCATATACATACATATTGTACGTAAACAGCACTCTAGACCCGAAGTTTTTTTTTTTTTTCTTTCTTCCCTCGTATCTCGCTCGAATTTGCTCTGTTGGCCGTGATTATCACAACTTCTCGGTTAACTGGGACATCACGTATATTTTTATCTGTTTCCGCAAATGTGTGACGGCCAATTTTTGTTGCCGGCAACCCGTATCGTCTCGGCGCCCCGCTTAGTTACATATATTATATAACTATATACAGGGTGACCGGAAATACGACCTATTACTTCAGAGGGGTTATAGTAGAGGTCATTTGCAACAAAAAATGTCCCATCACCTGGGGCTCGAAAATTGATGGTTATTGAGATATTGATGTTTTTATGGTTTCTAAAGAATTTCTTAATTTTCTGCCTAAAATAAAAAATTATGAAAAAAATGCGGTATTATAGACAACGAGTTGATACTTTTCTGAGAGACCAAGAGTTTGCGATTATTTAAAGACTAATTTTGCATTCAAATTTTGCATCGAAAATTGGCTTTTTAATTTTCGGATTATGTAAAATTTGGATGCAAAATTTGTTTTTAAATAATCGATAACTCTTGGTCTCTCAGAAAAGTATCGAATCGTTGTTTATAGGAGCGTATTTTTTTCATAATTTTTTATTTTAGTCAGGAAATTCTTCAGAAAACATAAAAACATCGATATCTCAATTACCATCAATTTTCGACCCCCAGTTGATGGGACATTTTTTGTTGCAAATGACCTCTACTATAACCCCTTTGAAGGATTAGGTCGAATTTCCGGTCACCCTGTATAATCGAAGACATCGACCCCGCATCTCCCTCTATCTAGGTCGATTATGCTTCACGTATGCATCGCTTGGCTTTGCGTACGTTGACACAGATAGTCGATTAGTTAAAAATAAATTGCATTTAAAAAAAAAAAGAAAACAGGGTGGTCTTCGATCGAGATCTACACCCTCTGACGATACTTTTATGGGTTTTATTTCAGTTATGGAAGACACGAAATTCATGCCACATATAATGATAATAATTCTAATAATTATTATATTATTATTATTATATAATATAATATAATTAATAAAATAATAATTAATTTAATTATATATTACTTATTATTATTTATTATATAATAATAAATTATTATAATAAATAATAATAATAATAAATTTCTATTTCAATTTTTTTGTTTGGATTTGTTTAGGTAATAATAATTATGATATTGTAATAGGATCATTATTATATTATATTATTACAATAAAGTAATAAAATTGCAATAACAATGATTATTATTATTATTTCGTCAACAAGGGTAATGATTGAGATAAATCTTTTATACGGTTCCCTATAATGAATTTTTTTTTCAATGAATGCACAAGACGAACGTATATATGTCCGAGAGTGAAATCTACGTGCAATTATCTGCCATTTGGATGTACGTGAAACTTCCATATAAGATTATAAAATTTCCTGAAGCTTCAAAAATGTTGCGATTTTGAAATTTTCTGTCCCTACTACATGAGATTTTGAAAATTTCTAAAATTTCCATATATAATTATAAAATTTACTGAAGCTTAAAAAAATGTGTAATTTTGAAATTTCCTGTAATTACTACATAAGATTTTGAAATTTTCTAAAATGTCTATATAAAATTATAAAATTTACTGAAGCTTTAAAAATTTTGTAATTTTGAAATTTTCTGTAACTATTATATAAGATTTTGAAATTTTCGGAAAATTCGATACGAGATAGGCAGTGACGAAAGAAGAAGGAGGTCGAATAAATGACTCGTGAGGAAATATGTGACCGGTTTGGAAAAAGGTTTCTCAGTCGATAGGAAGGGTCTATCGACCCGTATATTGCGCTTAAGCGATTTCATTGTATCCGGGCCAATGAGAGTCGAATTTATTCCTGTATCGAAATGGCTTGCATCGACGATTTACTGGATTTAGCAATTGTGATTAATGACAGCTCGCTAATTGGCTTCGATTTTCCAGGATAACGCTATAAACGTATATACGAGGGTCGATCACAGTACAGACAGCATTATGCTCTGCTGCTTGTAAACGCGGCATGTACAAAGCTGGTACTTAGAAATAATTTTTTTTCATCAGTTATTTTATCCTGCTTGCACCATTCGATTTATTTAATATGGCTGCACCATTTTGAGTAAACATTTTTGAATATATTCAAAAGAGTCCAAAATATTAATGATTTTTTTAAATATAATTAAAAAATGGCAATTCTTTGTAGTACGATTATTTAGTTGTACGTAAGTACAACTTTTTATCACTGATTTTGTAAAAAAAATAGTGACGAGAAAGCTACTCTTCTAAATGATTTTTTGGAACAAAAAAAACAAACAAAAATATTGAATTTATATACTATTAGCTATAGAAGTATGTAAGATTTTTTTGAATCACATTTTGTAAAAAATAGAGTACTTTCGACAAAATGATCGATTTTTTGCGAAAAAACGTAGTGAATTGTTTATAACGTAAAGAGTTTACATTAAATTGAACAATCCTTCCGTACTTTGATAAAAGAGGTAATAGTGAAGCTAAATTTTCAAATTCATTTTTTTATTGAATTTTGTTTGTGTTTATTCATTTAAAAAAAATCGATCTTTCGCTCAAAAAGCAGTAAATTGTTAATAAAATCAAGAGTTACCACGAAAACAAAAAACCTTCACGTACTTTGATAAAAGATATAATTGTGAAGCTAAATATTAAAAATTGTAAACAAAAAAAGAAAAATTCGATTTTTCCAAAGTTTCAAAATAAAATCCTGCTTATGGAGACCCGAAGTTTTTTCACAACATTTACAGTGGAACAGTCAGGTTTGCCTCTTCCCAAAATTGTGAAGCTAAATATCGAACAATTAAAAAAAAAATTAAAAAAATAAAAATTCGGTTTTTCCAAAGTTTTGAAATAAAATCCTGCTTCGATGGAGGCCCGAAGTTTTTTACATAACATTTACAGTGGAACAGTCAGGCTTGCCTCTTCACAAAATTGTGAAGCTAAATATCGAAAAATTAAAAAAAAAATGAAAAAATAAAAATTCGATTTTTCCAAAGTTTTGAAATAAAATCTTGGTGGAGACCCGAAGTTTTTTACACAACATTTACAGTGGAACAGTCAGGCTTGCCTCTTCCCAAAATTGTGAAGCTAAATATCGAAAAATAAAAAAATAAAAATTCGGTTTTTCCAAAGTTTTGAAATAAAATCTTGCTTCGATGGAGACTCGAAGTTTTTTTACACATTTACGATGGAACAGTCAGGCTTGCCTCTTTCCAAAATTGTGAAGCTAAATATCGAAAAATTAAAAAAAAAATTTTTAAAATTAAAATTCGATTTTTCCAAAGTTTTGAAATAAAATCTTGCTTCGATGGAGACTCGAAGTTTTTTTTACACATTTACGGTGGAACAGTCAGGCTTGCCTCTTCACCACGTGATATAGTGTTTTCAGTGTGGTCAGTTTTCCTAGCAGTCGCGGAACATCGAGTTTTTACCGTCGAGTTCCTTTTCATCCGAGTCTACCGAGCGTCTCGCTTACTCGCTTACCGCTATATTGCAATACCCTGCAGACCCATTTATAAAGCGAATCCACTCTTATCCACAAAACCGATGTGGCTCTTATTAAAAATGAGAGCTGCAGTATATATGTGTGTGTGTGTGTGTGTGTGTGTGTGTAAAAATCCGTACGTTTTCATCGTCACCGAGTTTCCATGGCCCCTATTTTCCCCAGGGTTTATTGGAAACTCTTGTTGGCGCGAAGACTTCCTTTCGCATCTTTCCATCAATTTTTCATGTTCTCGCTTTATCACCTGTAGTACATCACCGTGAATCGTGAATGTCCGTTAAAACCGACTGCAGTGGTTGTGTCGTTCTTTTTCTCGACACGGGTAACACTTTGAGTGGTTTGTTTGGGTTTGTGGACTATTTGCCTTTTTTAAAGAGTAACATTACTCGACGATACAAAAAAGTTTTTTTTTTATTAAGCAATTTGAAAAAACGTTTTTTTTATTAAGCAATTAAAAAAAAAGTTGTTTTTTTTTAAGCAGTTTAAAAAAAGTTTTTTTTTATTAAGCTATTTAAAAAAAAGTTTTTTTTTTATTAAGCAATTTAAAAAAAGGTTTTTTTTATTAAGCAATTTTAAAAAAAGTTTTTTTTGATTAAGCAATTTAAAAAAAAGTTTTTTTTTATTAAGCAATTTATAAAAAAGTTTTTTTTTATTAAGCTATTTAAAAAAAAGTTTTTTTTTTTATTAGGCAATTTAAAAAAAAGTTTTTTTTTATTAAGCTATTTAAAAAAAAGTTTTTTTTTATTAAGCAATTTAAAAAAAAGTTTTTTTATTTTTATTGCTTCGACGATATTTGACGATAATTCGAACTTCAATTTCGTAAAATTTATGACGCGATCAACGCTGATTAAAAGGGAGAAAAAATCTTTCGAACATTTAAATGCTCGTAAAACTTTAAAACTTCTTCGTTTTGCTTCGACTCGGTTGCAAAGATCTGGTTGAAAAGTTGTCAGTAGCTTTGCAATTGTTTCCTTTATCAAATTACGTAAGGGTTTTTCTATTCAATTTTAATTCTTTATTTTTTAAACAATTTAGTGATTTTTTTTAAGCGAAAGATCGATGTTTTTATACAAATGAGCTATTTTTACAAAATTTATTTAAAAAAGTGAGTTTAAAAATTTGAGCTTCGAAAATCTAGCTTCACTATTATCTCTTTTATCAAAATACGTAAAAGTTTTTTTTAATAGAATGTAAACTCTTTATTTTACAAACAATTTACTGCTTTTTTTAAAACAAAAAATCGAAAATTTTGTCAAAAGTGCTCCATTTTTTACAAAATATGATTTAAAAAATCTTACGTACTTTTTTAGTTTTTATATGGATTCAATATTTTTGTTTTTTCCCGATTTTGTATTTCTTAAGAAATTAGTTCGGAAGGTGTTTGTCTTCTAAAAGATTATTTAGAAGAGTGGCTCTCTCGACACTATTTTTTTACGAGAACAGTAATAAAAAGTTGTCCTTACGTGTATGCTAAATAATTGGACTAAAAAGAATTCCCATTTCTTTTATTGCAGTCGAAAAAAAAAAATCGTAAAAGTTTGGCTCTCTTTTCGGCCACTAGAGTGGTGTTACTCCTAATGGCAAGAACCAATAAGGGAGACACCAAAACGCTTGGGTGCCAGGCACTAAAATATAAGTATACGACCAACACGCGCCGCCATATAAAACGCCATTTAGTCATGATGCCAAAAAAAAAAAAAAAAAAAAAAAAAAAGGAGGTCAAACTATCTCGGTCTACCAATCTACCCCCAAACACGAAAACGTGAGCGCAGTTCACGCCGCGAAAAAGTTTGCGAAAACACCTCCGGTATATCGTATGTGTTCTTTGTGAAACGCTTTTCTTCCCACGTGATTTATTTCCATCATTTAGATTGAATGATACGATGCCGAAAAACGTTTAGTCGAAAATGTTGCGATAGCGAAAGAATCTGGAATCAAAAATACCACCAGAATCCGAAAAAAGTGAAATTTGTTTAAAAATATTGTTTATAGATATGTTACGATTATAGATATGACGTAGGTATATAATTGCTTGTAGAATTTATTTTTGCGAACAAACCCAAACGAACCCAAATAAATATATATTTGTTTTATACATTTTATATATTTTATATTTATATCTTAAAAATTTATTTCTCCAATGAAACCCAAACGAACCCAAACAAATGTATATTTGTTTCATACATTTTCTATATTTTATATTTATATCTTACAAAATTTATTTTTCCAAAGAAAACCAAACAAACCCAAACAAATATTTATTTGTTTTATACATTTTCTATATTTTATATTTATATGTTTAAAATTCATTTGTCCAAAGAAAACCAAACGAACCCAAACAAAAAAATATTTGTTTTATACATTTTATATATTTTATTTTTATATGTATACTATATTTTTTTTGTTTTCTACATTTATTATAACTCAACAATTATAATTTATCATAACCTATAAAAATAAAAATAAAAAGACGTGAAATTTGAATAACAGTTTTTTTGTGATGCAAGCAGCCACTGTAAGGATTTTACGAAGTTTCACGAAGTTCTTCCCTCGAGAAAAGTTCGTGTGAAGGTATTAAAAATTGGACAAGCCATTACCTTCATTTAAGGTAGTAAAATAGCGGTTGTAAACTTGCACAAAAATTCGTAACTTATGAAGTTGAATCCTTCAATATTCGCATTTAGTTTTTTTGTTGAAATTTACAAAACCCTAAAGGATTTCGCTTAAGGGGTAGAAAAGTATTTCAAAATATGTTGACCAACGTGGGTGGGATCAATTTGACATATGCGAAGTTTGCATCATTGGAATGCAACGAAAATGTTTTTTTTTTCCACTTCGAGAATTTTTCAAATCTTTATCTCGCTATCTTTAATGAAACGATGCGAACTAAAATTCTCAATAATAATTAAAAAAAAAAATTTTTTTAATTAAAAAAAAAATTTTTTTTAATTAAAAAAAAAACAAATTTTTCGCGTTTTAATGATACAAACTTCAAGCCCATATGGTTCAAAACCCGGATGGTTGAAATCGACCGTTCCATCGATCGTAATTTCAAGCGTGAAACGTAAATGTTAAACGAACGCTGTAGTGTACTCGGAAGACAAATTGTCCTTCAGAACCTACAACCCTCGGTATGTGGAGTCCGCGTTCCGGTGTACTCATATTTCAGTGGTATTAGGGTTCCAATGGTAACATGCAAGTGCCTGATGTTCGTAAACCTCAAAATGGAGGGGGGATCCCAGATTTTCGAAGGAATGGTTAATGAGCGTCACGCGGTAGTCTCAAGTTCGAGATTTTCGAGGGTTGGGTAGGAAACACGAACTTCGATTGAACAGAAGCCTCAAAATTCCGAAACTACCAATTACGTAAAGTTCATGCCAGCAAAAGCACCAAATCCATTTGGGTTTGTTTAGGTTCATTAGATCGATAAAAAACCCTTGATTTTAAACAAACCCAAAAAAACCAAAAAAATTAAAAAATCTATAATTTCTCAAAATTCCAAAACTACCAATTTCCTAAAGGTCCTGCAGCAAAAGCACAACATTCATTTGAGTTCGTTTGGGTTCATTAGTTCGATAAAAAACCCTCGATTTTAAACAAACCCAAAAAAACCTAAAAATTTAAAAAATCTATAATTTCTCAAAATTCCAAAACTACAAATTTCCTAAAGGTCATGCCAGCAAAAGCACAAAATTCATTTGAGTTTGTTTCTGTTCATTAGTTCGATTAAAAACCCT
>JAPYZJ010004734.1:0-22447 GCA_030522765.1 Ophioninae sp. B BG-2022a
TTTTCTTTTTTTTTTCTCTTTTCGTTCCTATATCCTCGTTTTCTCTTTTTTTTTTTTGCCCCGCGTGGAATCCACGGTGAAAGAGAACTCGCGTGCTTTTGCACCCCGTACAATGACTATTTTGTACTCCTTCCTGACATCTCGGACGCTCCCCTCACCCCTCCGCCCCTCTGACGTTTCCTTCGACGTTGTCTCGTCGCGCCTTCGAGAAACCGCTCGTCGACGAGGAAACGCTGACACATGGACTATTAGGTCTAATAATAGTCGCTACGAGCCGCGCACTGTACAATTGGCACGATGATCGCGCGAGCGCAAACGCACAGCGATATGTCGCGCGTCACTCTGGAATCCCTGTATTTTATCCGTGCGCATCGAAACTCTGGGCTTTGACCTCACCATAATACGGATCCTTCAAGTCCGGGGATGGGAAAACTATTTTTGAAAATTTATTTTCACGTTGTCGTTATTTATTTTCGTTAAAAACTATGAAAAAATATTTTTGGATTTTTTTTTCGGTGTCTGAGTATTTTTGGAATTTTTTTTTGGAGTGTCTGAGCATTTTTGGATTTTTTTTTGGGAATTTTTGCTTAATTTTAGCAATTTTTTTGAAGTGTTTTAATATTTTGGATATTTTTTTGGAGGGATTTTCAAAAAACCGTGGACAATGAAATTTCTTTTTAAATGTCTTGAGAAACGCGAGAATTTCGAATGGTCTCCCTGTATTGCAGCGAATGCTCAAAATTTGGTGCAACGTGGGTCTAACGACGAGGCACTAAAATTCACGTGCTTTCGTCGCGGCGCCAGACTAGAGAGGGAAAGAAAATAGAAAGGACGGATAGCGAGGAATTACGGTCTATTTTGAAAATTTAAGGACCACCCTCGAAACAACCGGCTCTGTTGATGGCAATATTACGTGGATATGACGGCTTCGAAATATTCCGTTTCCTCGTATTTTCAGAAAAAAAAAACACGTTAGCAGTAAAGCTCTAGTTCGAGAAAGAACTTTCGCAAATGTGAACTTGCTCGATGCAGTAGCGAAGAGAGATAGAAAGAGAGAAGAGTGTTGGTCTTTCTGCGTTCCCGTTTTTCTCTCTCGCTTTCTCTCTGGCTCCTTCTCTTTCGCTTTCTCATATGTACAAAGCCATTTCTCTTCTGCCAGTCGTTCGTTATGGTGTGTCACGCGCGCTGATCTCCGACTGCACGTCCTCATCTCTTGTATATTCACGAGCGTGAAAAACCAGCGTTTCCATTCCGAGAGCTAATAAAATCTCAGAAGATCACTGTGTATCCGTTCCCCCCTGTCTGTATCTTTTTTGCGCTATTTTTCAATAATTATTACACTGGGTCTGGGTATTCCTTTCATAGTCCGTCCGGCTCTGCATTTCGTCTTTTTTTTTTCACCCTGTACATGAAGAAACCGAGGTACGCGTATATCGGTCGCGAGTGGATTGAGTATCGAGCAAATTCCCGTTGTCGGTACAGTGCTCGCTTTTTTCCCTTCGCGTAAACCCCAAGATAGGTGTAGAAGTACCTCGCGAGGCTCGCGTAACGAGAGAACTCTCTTCTCGGATGCGCGCCCTATACGCCACTCCGGGGTGCTTCATTCCTTCTCGTCGAATTTTATCATCCAAAGTGGAAAAAGTGTGTACGTACGTACAGAACATTTCAAAAGTTGCGTCGAAACCTTTCGGCGTCCGAAAAATCTGAACAAACACTAAATTCTGAAGAAAAAAGTCCTTAGAATTGTTTTTCTCCGACGTACGGTTACGGAGATATCAATCGAATAGCGTCCAGCCAATCAGTAACGCTAGGAAATGACAGTCGGGGTCGCGCGCGTTGGCAGTCGCGTCCCATTGGCTGGAACATTGAAGAATTAATATCTCAGCAACTAAGAGTCCTAGAGAAAATCGGATAAGGACTTTTCTCTTCAGAATTTCATTCTCTTTCCATCCAGCAAAGCTCCGACCCGAATTCCGGGACACCTTGTATTCACCCGCCATACACATATGTCGAGAAGCGAATATACCAGCCGCGACGTGTAGTACTTTGAATCAGGTTGATATACGCATTGCTGCTTCCGAGACTTCGCCGTGTCTGTTTGGTCGGCCGGGGGCGAAAGGGCCGGAGGAGAGACGGGCGCCGAAGCCAACACAGATCGCGTTTGAAGGGGCTGCGAGCGAGATATAGCGGAAAATGATGAGCCTCGTATGTTACGTGCGTATATCAACGAGCCGAGCCGTCGAGGAGACTCGCACCAGTACTATGCATTCGCGAATACCGCGGGTCTCCCGGAGAATCCATACTTGCCTCCACACAACTTAATAAGCCCCGGTATTAATAAATGAAGCTATATATTTAAATGTCAGCTCTAGTTTGAATATACGTCCATCAAATGTGCATCTCACCTTAGTCATTTTTCACCCGTTCGTTTTGTTTAAACAATAACTTTATTTTTTATTAATATTTTTCTATAAAACAAAAAATATGAATCCTTTCACGTCTTTCAATTTTGTTAGGGTTTTTTGAATTTAGTGAATGTAAATTACAATTTAAAAAATCAATAGCTTGTTTTCATCGTGTGTAAAATCACGACCTTTCATTCAAGCACTCTTAAGGGGATAAAAAATTGATTTATGACCGTTGATACACCAAAGAGGCAGAGAGTGAAGAAATGAAAGAAATAATGTTGCCGCATCGTCAAAGATCCCCAAGTACAATCCACTCTGGAAGCCAGTGTTTGCACTCTTCCTACCGTGCTTATACTTCCTTCTCGAGAGCACCAAGGAACTTGGAGGACCTGTCAGCGAAAGTAGAACCGAGTTTAACGTCACTCTTTTAGAGGAGCCGCGCGGCGCCCGCTCCGCCACGTTCCACCGCAGCATCGTGTGCAAGTGGAAGTTGCGGTTCTGCCCTGAGAATTTATTTCTCAGCTTCGTCGTGTTCCCGTTCATTAATAAACATCTTGTGGCTCCCCACTCAGAACGAGAGAGACGGAGAGAAAAATATATGTCTAGAGTGAGAAGCGAGACCAAAATTAAACGTTCGAGATTAATTAGTTTCCTTTTTTTTATACGAAAGAAGAAAAATGACGAAATAAATTTTTATCGAAAAAAAACAAAATAAGTAAATGAAATTTAAATAAATATCGTTTGAAATAAACACGTAAAATAAATACATCTAGAAATAAAAAAATAAATCAATAAATTGTCAAATAAATAAATAAAAATGTGGAAACATATAAATTCTCGTTCGCCTTTATTGACATTAAATAGCGAAGGGCGTGAGAGAACACTGATGAAAAGATAGTCCCGAATGAAAGGTGCGAGTGAAAGAGTACACGCGGTCACTCCAATTTGCCGAGGGAATCTGCAAAAATTGTTTGCACGACAAAAATTCAAAGCGAGCCTACCCCGATTCTGCAATCACTCCCCCCTCCCCCCGGAACTGCCGTCCTTTGTGCGTTCGTCTCCTCCCACTCTCAATTCGAGGCTCGAACCCTTCCTCCGGATTTTATGGGTTCGTGTGGGTGTGGATGTTGGGAACGCGCCGTATTCCGACAGAAGCCTTTCATAACGATCCATCTCGCGAGCGTGTGACGCAATAAAACGGATGGATATCAAAAACGGGCGCTCAGGAGGGTAGGGCGAAAAGCCCTTGGCAGAAAACTGGACGATACCGGACGGGTATAGAAATGAGTAGTTTTGTTGATGCAACGGGGTATAGAAAAGCCCAGGCTTGGAAAGCTTCAACGTACAGTCCGATACTGCCCCATTCCTCGTCCTAGGGGATTTCTAGGGTCTGCGATTCTGGACTTTATTCGTACAGGCGATAAACGTAAAACATTTACTCGTCTTGAAAGAGCTTTTTCATTTTTTATTATATCAGACATATTTCTGTGATAATAAATTTGCCTAATATCCCACTTAATGATACTCGGATGAAACGTCATCATCAGCTATGATCATTGAAGCGAACCAAACCAAAAAAAAAACGCTTAAATCCAACTTTCACGAGTCTGAACTTTTTTCGATTTTCTCCGGGCTAAAAGTTCCAAAAACGACCCCCCTGTTCCATCTTTTCATTCAGCGGAAGCTCCATAAACGGATGTGCCATAAAGATCATCGTTGAAGTTCATTCAGGGCTCTCAATTGCGAGAGTACGAGGGATCAGTGGCTGGTTTGGGGAAAGAGGTTATCCACTATTCAGGATAATGAAACGAAGAGTCCCTTTGGATGTTCATAAAGTTTGAGGGGCGGAGGATAAGAGTGCTTCCGGAAGAAGGGTATGTCTGTAGGCGCATCAAGACTACGGACTCGAGACTACGGGTTGGTTTTTCTTCTCGCAAGATAGGGGCAAAGAAGAAGAAGAGTTCCTGGAGAGAACAGAGAGAGAGAGAGAGGGATTATCATCGAGTAAGTTTCATCCTTCGTCTCGTGCGGGTACAAGACACCGAAAATGTCGAGGGAAACCGAAGAGGCGATAGGCTCTGCACGGGAAACCGTAACTTTTACGATGCACTTAGCCAGCCACACGGAAATGTTGAATAAGCGTCCTTGATGGACAGGAATGATTCTTGGGTATCAGCATTGGCGTAGCAAATATTTTTTCCATAAAAAGGCACTGAAAGGGTTTGAATTAGGTTTGGATCATTTTTTTCAAATTCAATTTCATTTCGAAAAACAATCCAAAAAATTCAAAACCAACATCATTGATGAAGTTTGATTTGGAAGGATGATCCTTGGCTACACCATTGGAAGAGGACCCAAACAAACCCAAACCAACATCATCGACGAACTTCTATCTGGCAAGATGACCTTCGGCTACACCATTGGCAGATGCTTCAAACTGACACAATTCGAAGCTGATGAAGACGCGAACGCAAAGTGAGTAAAAGAATAAACTTCTTCGAGATATAAAATTGAAGGCCCTCTTCCTCCCGATATAAATACGACACTTTTCTCTCGTCGTATCTTTCTTTCATACCGTTACGACCCCACGTATTCTCGAGTCCTAGAGTTTCCAACTGGTGAAAACTCATTCCTCGTCAGGAAAGACTACGAGTTTTCCTACTGGCTCTGCCGGATGTGTATTTTACAGAATGGATGACCCGTTACATTTAGGGGTGGCTGAATTACACCCTCGTATATTCAAGGCCTTCTCACCGGGAGAAAGATGGAAAGTTATATCGCGCTCTCCTCGTTGCAATTTATTGTAATTAAATGGGAGTGGAACAAAGAGCCTCCGGACTTTCCAGCAAATCTGTGGGCATGTAATACGTATATTGCATCTAGGATATTACTCTCCACATTGTGGACCTTCTGGCTATTCCTATGTGGACTTTGCTGCCTCTCTTTCCTATCTCCCCCCCCCCCCCCTCCCCCAACCTCCAACCTTCTCCCTTCCACCAGCCAGTTCACTGTCTACCTAATAAGCCGGAAACTTAATGCGGTTCAACCTAATAAAGCGGAATTACCCGTATTAACGATACCAGTGCGGCAGCCGAGGACCCTGCGACTATACGTGAGATTGGCTTCCAATATCAAAGCGGCTTTCCCACAGCAGTACGCGGTAATGTGAATTTGAATTGGTTGCGGCTACCTCAGCTACCGTACGATCGGCCCTCCCGCTGTGGACCTGCGAAAATCACGTGAACCACCAACGCGGTTTTCTACCAAAACCAAACCTTGTGGATCATGCTGAGCTTTCCTGAACTACCAACCCTGACAGCTTTTTCCATCACTTTTGACCCTCGCGTCAGGTTATACCGATCAATCTCCTCTTTTGGTTTCCAATACCCCAAAAAGAATGGATTTCGGGTCTTTAGTAGATTTTTTTGTATTTCAGTTACAGATGGTTGGAAGGATGAATAAGGTCATTTGGGTCAAGTATGCGTACATTTACCCCAATGGATCTTGGGCACGAAAAAATTAATAGTAAAAAATCAAGACTTTTTTCTGTAACCTTTTGATCAGTAAACTTAAGCTCTGTAATGGACGATCCACTACGGTCGTTTGCTGATTACAGTGCCGACGCGAACTGTCGTCAAAGCCCTTCCACGAATCAGCTGAGCGTTTCGGTGGTCAATCAAAAAAGAAAAGAAAAAAAAAACAAAAAAAAAAAGAAACCGCGCAAAAGACCAAACGTAACTCGGGTATTTTGACGTTTCTATTTCTCAATTAAGCCGCTATTCGTTGATCGGCAAACCGATAACCGCACGAAAGGTCTGACCGACATTTCAGCGATATATACGCGGTTCAGTGAAATTCGCTCGGGCACCCCGCAAAAGCTTTATTAATCGTCCTCACCCTCCCCCTCGTCAACCCCACGCTGCGTTTCTCGCGTCACGTACCTGCTCGGCTATCTTCAATCGAGCTATGCCAAAAAAA
Source organism: Ophioninae sp. B BG-2022a (assembly GCA_030522765.1). NCBI lineage: Eukaryota > Metazoa > Arthropoda > Insecta > Hymenoptera > Ichneumonidae > Ophioninae sp. B BG-2022a. The sequence continues at coordinate 6,387 of JAPYZJ010004734.1, forward strand.
GGAACAAACAATGACAAAGTATTTTTCGCATCGAGCGGAGTTTCGAAAAAGCTACGAAATAAAAAGAGAGAGAGAGAGAGAGAGAAACGTATAATCGTGAAACTGAAACGCGAAGTCATGTTATAGCGACAGCGTCGCGTGCTGAAGTTTTCATTCGAAGAGTCGTGATGGGATCAAAAAACAAATGGAACGTCCCGCGACGAGCTTTGATTTAAGGACACGTAGAAGATCCACATAAACCTACAAATTTTCACAATTTTCATTTTGACGTTTATCATTTCCAATGACCGCGTCATTCTCCTCCGATTTCTGTCTTCCTGCATCTTGAGGGCATGACGCAAACGTTACCACGTGATACACCAGTGCGAGGGAGATAGTCGAAACGATAAAAACCGCGATATCTCAAGAATGAAACGTTTTCATCGAAAATGGCGACCAGGGGTCCCCCGGTGCCATCGTCCTAAATGCCCACACCAAGTTTCGTACCGATTGGTTCAGGCGTTCGAGAGAATAGTGACTTTTAAATTTCGAAGTGGACGGAGGCGTGTTCGTCGTGCTCTTAACGGGGTCAACCCATCCTTGACCCTGAGAATGTTCTACGTCCCGTCGCAGGGCGAAGAAAAGTGGAGACTTTTGGAGGCCCAGTTTTCCTAGGAATCCTATTGGAGGAAGGAACTGGAAGAGTGCAGTTTGGAGGTTACCCGTGAAGGCCGGAAGACGGAAGATGGACGGAACGCCCTCGGCAGTTTGTCACAGTCAAGCGTTCGCTAAGTATGCGAGACCATTTGTCTTGAAACTTGTATTCTATTCTGGCGGTGTCATTGACGTTTACCAGCTCGCTGTTGCTACCAAACTCTGCCTCGTCCCGTACTCCGCCAGTCTGAATTTAGGGCTCGGCCTACTTAACTAGTTTCCCAACCACGAAGATCATCAGTGTCGGTGTATGGATACGAAGTTACTCTCGAATGCCGTTAAATGTGGAGCGCAATATGCCCGTTTGGAATTGTGGAACAAAGGGTAAAGAGAGTTCTGGAACGCGTGCCTCTGGAATATGGTACTGTACGTTCGTTTGCAGAGGTAAAGGCAAGGGTGAATCGCGAGCATGCCCGCACGAAGGCAAAACGAAGAGTGCCAGGAGTCCAGGTAGCACGATAGAGCTTGCTTCGTGTAATAAAGAGCAATGAGAGAGCCTAGAAGCTCGCCCGAGACAGCGTGTTTATACGGTGTAAATTTGCCGTTCGAGATTACAGTACCCGTGACGTCATTGACTGCCTGGTTCTTTGTGGTTGCGTTTTCCACTTCTTGCTTGGAAGCTTGGCCCTGGCGAGTTTCAACCTCGGCGGTCTATCGAGTTACTGGCTTGGTAGCCTTTCAACTTGGCGTGGCCGGCTCGTTTTATCAAGTTCCAGGCTAATAGCCTTCTAGGCTGGCGTGGCAAACTAATTTTATCAAGTTCCAGGCTAATAGCCTTCTTGGCTGGCGTGGCAGACTAGTTTTATCAAGTTCCAGGCTAATAGCCTTACAAGCTGGCGTGGCAGATTGGTTTTATCAAGTTCCAGGCTAATAGCCTAGTGCTACTCAGTTCCACGCCAATAGCTTGGCCCTGATACAAGATCCAAGCGAACGACCCGGTGTTAACAGGTCTATAGAGCGTGCTCCCTTTGATCTGGGTTCGTATATCGCGCACACACGTGGGTAATGAGAGATAGGTGGAATATCAGGAATGCTGGAACATCTCCATGAAATATTGACACTGCGCTCCAGTCGTGGCGACACGGATTGTTGAGGGTACGAATAAGACCGGCAATCCAGTGGTGTTCTTTATCACCTTGGCGCGGTCTCTTCCGGCACGTTTTGAGAGAGTACCGTTGTATAAATAATAGAAGGTGGTTATGAGGCTCCTCGGCCGCGAATCGAGCCGAGGGTCAACCAGCGTAAGTACCTAACCCCCCTTCTAGTTCTATCCAGTCGGTTGGCTTGTTGCGGGGGTTCCTCAACACCGCATGCATCACGCAACACCAGCATTAAAATTCGATCAGATAATCTTATTTGCTTCACGATTAGACCTACCAATGTATTCGTACATTGGACTCCACCTACCGACTACCCTTGGACTACCATCGAGACCTATACACACCCGTGAGCGCCCACGGGCTTTCCACTCTCGCATAACTTTCCTCCCAATTACCATTCGAGAGGGCCTAGCCGTGGTTCGAAAGGCGCCTCTCCAACGATTTACGACACGCATTGTGCACGGGATCTCTTCCTACTGTCGGGTTACCAGGTGCTCTTTATCCACGTCATTTTCATTCCCAATGGGGGCCGCGGTTCGTAAACGATACCAGTGATCGATTAACAACTGGCACTTTGTCGCCTCAACGCTTTTAGAAGCTTTCCGCTCTTTTGCTGACCTAGTACTTGATCTTTGATAAACACACTCACGTAATGATTCAACAAACTATAGTTTTAACGTCAGACTTTAGGATCAGGGATTCATCAAACGTTGAATTGCTCTTACCTGTTTGTCGCGAACTGAAGGCTCGACTGCAACCAATCGCGACGACGACCACCAGCACCAGCGGATTCAATCCTATCTTTCTCGTGGACCGAGGCATATTTCCAGCAAGAGCCAGCAGTCCGTTGTCGCCGGGGCGACTTCCTTCCAATATTCTAGCCCACTCCTCTCATAGCTGATTTATTAGCCTGGAGAACACAGTCAGAAAGAAGATACCATGTAGTTGTGATTCGTTGAAGCCTCATATTAGGTACAATAATTGTATAAAGAATTGCCATCATCATTGGATCGCCATATGATGACCCGAACAAACTCTGGCAAGTAACAATGAACGGCTTGAACCGTTTCGTTCATTAAAACCTGGATTCTATGATCCCGGATGCGTTTCAATCAGGATGAAAAAAGGGATTTCAACGTGGTGGGCTGATACGTTTGGGTCGCGTGATTCGAATTGATACGTTGATGGAAAGGTCGGTAATAAACAATGAGTCGGGCGATCCGGTTTACTTATAGGGCTTGATAGGCCACGAGCTCAGTTAGCGGTATATCGGGTAAGGGGATGGTGACAGTCAAGTCCCGACGGGTAGACGAGATCGGAGGTTGGTCCTATACATAGAACGGGTGGCCCTCGGGCGACGGGAGCGTTGGGTTCCCATTATGCTAAACCGCAAATGGAGTCCTGCGATCGAGTGTCTGTTCTCTCTCGCTCGTTGCCAGAGGTGCACAATGGTGATGCTGTAGGAGCGATATATATCTCTTTCTCCTTCGCTCGCTCTGTCTCTCGCGGGATCTCTCTTCCAAGGTGTAACGTTACCCAGAAATTAAATTCGCTCGTTCTGGCGCTGGAGCTCTTCAACCGACGCCACCGTCACTATGCTTCGCTACTGGTATACCCCCATCACCGAGCAACCCAGTATACGTGGTGTGCGCCTGACGTTGCACAAATGAGTTCGCTGCGGCGTATCGCCCAACCTAGTCGAGAGACCCAAAATGGACGAGGGGATCTCGCCGCTCTCGTTTCGTCCTCTTCATTCGGCCCCCTTGTCCTTTCTTCTGGAATTTCCGGAGATTCTTTGATTTTTACAGACACCGCAGGAGAATCACCTTCGTAAAAGGAATATTAGGTTCCGGGTCGTCGGACTGGTGGTCACCAGGTCCTGCCGTGTTTTGAATTAGGATTTAAAAGGCTGGTCCTAAAAAGATCCCAACTTTGGTGCTTTCGATCTGCGTTGATGACCTTGCGCCGCAAGATTGTTACCCGACCAAGTTACCTCAGTGATTTAACCGTGGTAAGTTTCAAGTCCAATAGCTCGTTGCCAAGTTTCAGGCCAATAGACCGAACTTCCTGTCTTTAATCCAGGTTCGCATAATGCGAACACCAGGGCTATGAGAGATAGGTTGAATATCAGGAATGATTCAACATCCCCATGAAACATCGACGCTGCTCTCCAGTCAGCCAAGGATTTATGACGAAAGCCGTTGAGGGGCAGGGGGGCCTAGGGTTTATAGCAGTGGGAAAGTTGGCTTTGGGTAACAACGAAGCATGGACTAGTGGTGCATGAAAACGAGACGCGCCTTGGGTGGTCTCGCTCCCCCGACCAAACCCCGAGCTGCAATTTTACATGGAAATCCAATCGCACTCGTTCGCAAACGATAACGAGTGGCGCAGTTGTACGAGTTCTCCCCCGCGGCGAACGTTTCCGTACCGGGGGGGATTCTCTCCCTTCCGCATCATGGATAGGACACAATGATTTTTTTACTCAAATGTGTTGGTGCGCCATCTACGAGGATCTTCGTATCCGGAAGCGTTCCGAACGTTCCATCAAGACGAAGAATAGAAACTCACCAATTTGCATGGTCTAAAACCTATCTGACTCAACTGCAGTCATCGTTCAAACGGTACCTCGTCCCGATGAGGAAATTCCACCTTCGCAATAGTACACATCTATTCGGTAGGTACTTTCCTAATATCAGGCTTTCAAGTGAAAGTGCCTAGACCACGGTCAACCTACGAACTTGAGGGCCCAAACGGATCTCATGCATCAACCGAGCTAGTTCTCGTATCCTTTAGAAAGCAACTACTACTACTCCTTCCCCTTCCCCGGCGTTCGATAACTTCCAGCCTTCCGGCAGACTTCTGAAGATGCTTGCTGACTCCAACTTGTAACTTTCAACTCGGCAACGTGTACGCTTTTAACCTCCGGTTCAATGACTGCGAAATCAGGAATTGCCATTTGATTGGTAGTTTTCTTCGGTCTTCTTTGGCTCACTAGGATTTTTCGAGTTTTCGACATCTGTCGACTTTTTTTTTTTTAGTATCTTCATTGAATTTCGTTGAAATCGATGTTTTCGTTAACGGTGTCTTTATTAGCTGTCTCTTTGCTGATGTCAATGGCGACTGTTTGATATTGGAATTTCTACCAACGACTATTATCTTCGTTATTGGTGATTCTCCGGTAACGCTCGGTGCACTCGTTTATCGACCCCATCGGTGACTATCTCTTCCATCCTGTCTAGGATCTTAGCGTTTTGGAGTGAAGCATCAAGCGACACCGAGGACTCACCTCGGACGTCGTACAATCAAAACGACGCCTCGAGATAACTGGCATAACAGTGGATACAATGTTGCGCGGGGCGTTCGCTCTCGCCGCAACTCTTGGTATGCAATTTGCGTGGCGCAAACGGGGACGGTAGCTGAGAGTGTATCCGGGCTAGTGATACCAGTGCCGTGGGGAAACCAATTACCACGTAAGAAACGTTAACTCAGTTTCCCAACCAGTTAACAACGGTGTCGGGGGCGCTTACCTCTTACCCGACTTCCTCTTCGCCAAAGACAGACACGGTTCTCGGTTCTCCAACCTCGTAGAGTTTCCGGTCCGCCGTGCAGAATGAGCGCTCACCGTTTCGGGATTTTGCCAATGTCGCGCTAGATGGATAGAGTATGGTTTCTAACCTGGCTTCGAAGCGATGTGTTTCAGGAAAACATGTTTGAGTTTCTTTGGGTTTCGCTAATCAAGTATTGATTCGATGCGCAGGAAAATAGAAAATTGATTTTTCACAACAGAAAAGAAGAAAAGTTTGTATTCTTCAAGGTATAAAAAAACATCACTGTAAACACAGGTTTCTCCAGTCGAATGAAGATAACAAAAGCATCATTAAAGACTTTATCTTGGTTCAAAAAATATTATCTACAAAGAAACCAGATTATTACAAACCCAGTTTTCTTTATCGTTCCGAGTCCTACCCTGAAGACCGAGATTGAAACGGTCGGTGCGCTCGGTCTCCCCGAGCCAATATTCATGATCGCAGCAAAGTTGCATCGGATAAATTGAAAAGGAGAATCTTATTCGTTATGATTAGGGGGGGTTTGAAGAAGTTTCACCTCGTGGCAATGGTGAGTAAGAAGGGATGGTGAATTCATAGGGATATTTAAGTCGAATGGAAGAGCGAGTGACATCAAAGCGAGCTGGAGGGTTAACTCGGCTGAAGGGCTCGTTCGAAGGATCGGAGTGTAACACAGAATACGAGTACTGGATGAGGTTTTGCACTGGATAGAAGCTTCCCCGAGAGTGTGTATCACAAGTAGGGAGGCAGCAGTCAGCCCAGCCAGTCAGCCAATTAAATCGGAGGAAACACTAACTCGATTCGTACCGAGAAGTTATATCGGTCCTCTCCTGGCAACTCCGAACCTCCTACCACCTTCATCCGTTTCACTCTTCATCTTCCCTCCGGTTGAAAGTAGCGCAGCGGTCCGCTGCTGCTGGTGCACCAAGAGCTAGTCTCTTTAGTTCCACCAGCACCACCATCTACCTACCGGTTAGGTACGAAAGGTAGAGAATCTTGAAGGATGAACTTTATCCTAGGCCTTCCGAGTGATTCGGTTCATACCTCGCCTCAAGTATTCCGATGAAAGATATACGACGTGCCAGCCAACTTCGAAATTCTCGGTTTATAAAGTATGCACCGCCTGGGTAGACGTCTTTGAAGCCTGAAAGCTGATAAGTCAGAAGTTTTCAACATCCACTCTCATACGAACACTTATACACGTGTGTGTCGATCGTAACGCTGACTTCCGACTTCCTTTGATAAACCCAATTGCTTATGCATTTCGCACGTTTCGACCTCGTTTTTCATTGCTCTCGTTATCGCTGATGCCACGGTATCCTTATTTGTCTCATTGGCAGAAGCCAATGTGAAGCCACGTCGAGAAACTTGAAGACATTCCTTTTTTGTTGTTCTTTTTGCTCGTGTTTCTCATTCTCAAGAGAACAAGTAGGTCGAAGAGAATCGGGCTGCACCGTTGAAGAGATTCAGAGAAAGCTCCGATGCTCCCAACTGCCCGAAGTCTAAGCAACTTAGATTAGTTCACTCAACTACTCTCCGCGGTCCTTCGATCGCTTTAGCCTAGCAATCCCTAACGTTCATATCCTTACGAGAGTTTTACCTCAATTATGCCCTTTCTCTTCTCAATCCTGATGCGAGTTTACCTCGAGGACCACTCCCTCCGAATATCAAGATTCTCACCCTGAATCTTACCGATCTTGGTAACTCGAACGCCTCTTTTCCCAATTTCACCCATAAAAGAAAAGTCGACCCAATGAGAGTCGATTCATCTTCCAACTTGGAAGATGGATTTTCCAGGATGACTTTAGCAACGCTACCAGTCACTAATACCCAGACTACATTCCAAACACGATCTCATTCGGGATCACTGACTTTCTGGCATTCCTGATACCCCATCCTCTATAGCCTCATTAGGGCTAACTTAAACTAGAAAAATCCCTATTCGAAGTTGGATAATTACCAAAAAAAGGAAAAGCTCGTTAGTTCGTGAATCAATACCGATCAATTAAACTATTATTATTCATGGTATTTTCTCGAACGACGTTTTTGTAAAATGGTCAATTCTTGAGCCAGATAAGAGGATGGTCTTGGTGGATCTTTAACGAGATCCGAGATCCAATCTCTGTCATAGCCGACTGAGTCATCTCTCCTGGCAGGCTGCTGTAACTGTCATTCCAAATGGTCCCGTATTTGGCATCTCTCTTTAGCCCTAGCTTCCCCAGCTTTCTCGTCGTCTCGTTCATTCAGGACTGTCATGGTGGCGATCGTTGGTGTTCCCAGGGGTGTTGCCGGAGCCTAGAGGACGACACGAAAGTTGGACGGACAGCGGAGTGACGGACGTTTCGGATGGATGGATGTTCGGGGTAGCCGGTAGGGTCTCTAGGTTTATCGGAATACCGGGAGCTGCTCCCGAATCCTTATCGTTCGCTAGCTCCCTCGTACGGGGTTAGCTTAATCTCGGAGAATCCTGGCGGGCAGACTAGGGGTGCCGCGAGTGCCTCGCATCGTTATCTCCCTCAGGTCGGTTCGCCGAGCACCACCGGTGCCACAACTGCCACCTCCAACTTCTATCCGTCTCTGTCCATCGGACAGTCACCCCTTTTCCTCTCCCTCAGTCCAGAATGCGGAAAAAGACAGTGTCATTTTCATTGGCGTAGGCGCCATTTTTCAATCAAGTTCTGGTCCGAAAAAAACTGGCCCAGCAAACCTATTTGCTTGAAGGCATCATTCAGATGGTAGTTGATGAAGTATAGAAATATGGAACGTGTACTGAAAGAAGATCAGCTATTTTTGTTCCAGCATTTTCCTAGCTCCGAGTGATACAAAAATTCATCGATTATTTGAACTTGACTGTGTTTGGGTTCTGTGTGAATCGGTTGCTATCTGCCCCAACCCAAACAAACTTGTGTTTGGGTTATGTATTGGATTGGATATCCGAAGTGTCAGGGGGTGTCCACTTGGTTACGCCAGTGGTGATTCAAGCTGGACCGTGACAGTTTATTTTCGCTATGGTCACACGATCTACCAGGGTATACCAGGACCATTATCATCCAGGGGGTTTGAGAAAGAAGAAAACCTAGAACTTCTCGACTCACCTACCACCCGCTTCGATAAATCTTTGCTCCGGTGCTAGTCCCTTCCTACCAAACTTACCAGGAGAGTCTGTTTCTATGTTCCTCGGTCTCGGAGCTCTTTCTCTTTCTCCATTGGCTTTCCTACCCCTCGAGTAGTCATTCTCTCTTTCTTCCTTTCTCTCTCTCTCTCTCTCGTTCAGCACTTCTGTACGCTGCACCATCACCAAGTGTGTGCACTCGTCTGTGGTTGAACGAGAATATAGGATGGTGGGGCATCGAGTCTTCCATCGTGAGTAAGGTTTTGTGCACCAACACAATTTCATCTACGCCAGGTTTCTTCACCATTACCAGGCTCGGACCAGTCACATACCCACTTGGTGTCAAAGAGCCGGCTAACTCTCTGCCCACCAAGGGTTCTGCTGTTCCAGTTCCAGGGCTCTACGTATCATGACTACTTGTTCGTTTTGCCTTGACGTCCAACCACGATCCTCATCGTACTTCTTTCATCCGCTCTCTCCGCCTTCCACGTCTCTCATACTTTTCCGGGCGCCCCTTTTTACCTTCCCTCTTGATGTTTCGCTGTTCTTACACTTTCTTTCTTTGTCATTTCCTCTTTCTCTCTCAGGCCTTGCCATTCTTTCTCGTGTCACTCTCTTTTGTAACATCGCTAAAGCACCACCGACCGAGGCAACAAACCCACCACTGGCTTTTCACCATCCGAGTTCTTTCCCCAGGTTTTATACCTCCATCTTCCTTCCATGGTGGTGGTTTCCACGTTCTTTTTTTTTTTCGTTACACTGCCAAGCAAAGCCGGATGGTCTGAGGGACAGATAAATCGAGTAGAGAGGAAAAGGATTGAATGAAATGCGCGAATGGGAGTGGACTGGCTAGGAAGAGGGATGGAGGCAAGAATGAACGAGAGAAAAGAAGTGATAAAAGAGAAGCTAGATACATTGTAGTTTTATAAGATGTGATTGAGATGAAAGAAAATAAGAGGATTTGGTAGGACGAGTCATGTGTGTGTATGGAGTGAAAGCACCAGGAAACTCCCTTTAATATCCAGACTTTGAGAACTGATTTTTCTTCAGGGACTTTGCCAATCTCGTTTTAGAAAAAAAAACAGCTATTCCAGTCCATCTGGATAAACTTGTCCAGTAGAGCTTTCATTCGACTCCATCCTGGACAGTACTTCCAATATTCGAGCTGAATCAGACTCCTTTATGAGATACTGTACTTCACAAGATGGGTACGAAATTATTCCTGAGATCGCAAAACGTTTGATCAAGGATTGGTCGATGCCAAAGGTTTCCTCTTTCAGAATCGCCAATCTTTTGCCATTCGGTTCGGGGTAGTCAATGATGGATGACCAATAGCCTAGAAATTCACGCAGTCTCAAAGGACAACACAGTCGTTTTTCCATTTTTCGAAATCTTGATAAAACCTTGTTTGAAGACCAGGTCCACCAGTTTACCAATGATATTTGTTCAAACAGTTGAAAAAAAGCGTATTCGTTTCTCTTAAGAATGCCGGTTGATTTTGAAATGCAGCAAAGTTCACATCTGCATTCAAATGAGTATTTGTATTCGCCAAGTGTACGTACGATACCCAGGGGATGTTTTTCCTCGGATCGCCATGTTGCTAGACCACGTTTTCGTTATTTTCTATCCGGTGTACATCTTCCAAGAACGCGGAATAAAGAACAATGGTGATCGTAGAGCTTTTGAATCCTGAGATATATTCTGACCACTCGATACGACCAAGGTGTATCTTTGGGTGCACATGTGACGGCAACTCGAACTTTCTCGAGTCCTCCAGACTTTATCCAGTTCCCTGGACATCGGGGGCTGGAATTCAACGCTGGAGAATTAGTACAGTTTCGGTGAAACGGCAACGTGACCTCTGGAGTCAATAAAGACCGCATCGGAGGCTTCCTATTATCTTGACCGGATCAATATTGGGTCCGATACCTCGCGGTTTTTCTCTCTTGTCTTCGTGTTCCAATAACCCCGGGTATTCGAGAAGAAAACGGAGAATGACGGAATGAAAAGTATTTCACCGAAATAGCAGCAGCGGGAGAGGAAAATTGATATCTGAAAGCCGGCTCTCCAAAAAAAAAGAAAAAAAGAAAAAAAAAGAGAGAATCCGAGAAGTGCGGTAGGGTGAGAGGAGAGGCGTTCCAGAGATCGAAGAAAAGTGAGTCAGTGGAGGATGGATAGAAGTGAACTCGAGAACGAAAGTAATTTCGAGGCAACCTGATCCGGTACAATTTCCCAATCTAAATCCTAGCCAAGTTGGCGAGTAATGAGCAACACTGCATTTTCCAGCGGTAGGTCCTTTCGTTTTTTTCCAGCTTGCCACAATTCCAGCCAGAGTTTCGATCGATACCACTGATTTGGGTTTGTTTGGGTTCGTTTCCTACAACTTTCAACAATTGTGGTAGCGATCGATATCAGGCATTGAAGAGTGATGATTCGATTAGTTTGGAAATTAGGTGTCAACAATGAGCTATCCTGTTGTTTCCTGTTGATGTTTTTCCATCACCTATCGGGTTTGCCAGTTGTTCAGCTGTTTTCTTTAATTCCCGATGGCTAAACATTCGGAAATTGGGGAGACCTCATTGGAGACTGGACCAAAGTGTGGCAGCGACCGTTTCTCATTTCCAGCGAGACCAACTTCGACCCCCTCCCGTCCAATGGTGATTCGTTCTCATCCCTTGATTCCCTCTCTACCATTCTTCCTGTCTTTCCATCTCGGTTTTGGACGTCGCGGTGAAATTGCGGCGAGCTGGAATACCCCGGCAATCCTATATCCTTCAAGCTCCGGTAGTCGTCTTGTCCTAGTTTTACTTCTCATCCGATAAGGTCCTTTTCTCTCTCTCTCTCGTTGTCCCTAGCTGGATGTTACAAGTATTGTGGCCACCGAGCTTTATTTACACGAGCTGACGTAAGCCGATTTCGTACTCGCGGACTATGTTTGTACGGCCCCCCCGGACCAGACCTTAAGATGCTTCCTACCATGGATCATCCCGGAATCCTCTTCGTTCCTATCCAAACTTCCGGTTACTGGATTCTTGATAACCACACATCTAGAACTTCCCTAGATTATCGTAATAATCGACGAATTTCGGTATGACGATATTGTCCAATGAGTGGCTATTGGACCGCGATCATTTTTAGTCCAACCTTGATGATTTCCATCAACCGAATAGTTGGATCGAACTGAAACTCTCCGAGGAGAAGTACATTCGTTTTCATGGTTTACCGCAGACTGCGCGAAACTTGGATGCCTTCCAAGCGTCTTTCAGTGAACTTGGATTTTCGTCGTTGCCAAGCTAAAGTTTACAACCAGACTTTACCGATTCGACTGGTCGGGCGTCAATGACCCTGTCAGCCGTCTGTACGAATCCACTTCCGGAAGCCTAACTCAAAGTCCTCCAAGCTTCATCGATTAATCGACGAAACATCTAAACGATGAGGACGTTTTTTGAAAAGCCTGGAACTTCCACTTGGTGGAACTTTGACGCCATGAATTTCCAAGTCCCTCTATTCCTGTTCCTCGGAGAGAAGTCAATCGTCCGAGAATCACTCCAGGATATCTTCACGTATTCCCAACGTCTAATCTCAATTCCGCGTCACGCGCACTTCTCCCCAATTTAACGGAAGGTACCTTCGCGTCCCGAGTTCGCAACCTCGGGACGTGTATGCTGTAACTATTAGGCAAATAATCTTCAACTATTTACCAAATGGAAGAAAGAGATTGGATGGGGGTTGATTCGTAGGCAAGGATAAAAGGATAGGTAGGAGGCTGACAAAGGTCACGTCGACTCGAATCTTCCAGTACCCTGAAGATTGAACCGGCGAAACGTTTTCGCCATCCTCGCTCGTAGAGGGCGGTAAATTTCGAGGTCCGGGTAGCTAAGGCCGTTTTCTAAGGGGGTCTGGTACGTGATGAAGGAAGCGACGTTTCGTGAAGAAAATGCAGCGTGAAGTTGGCTGCGAAGTCGTCGAAACTCGCGTTAGTCGAGGAACGTAAAGCAGACTGACTTCTAGAGGTGGGGCTGAGACTGAAGTTAAAAGAGGAGAAAAGAGACAAGACTCTGTCGTCTATTCATCCAGGATCCGCCATTTTCTTTTGCTCTCTCCAGCATCAACTTTTCCAGGCGTGTTTTCCTAACCCACGGGTTTTCACCCGACGAGTTCTTTGGCTTTGTCAGTGTGGGCTCGTACGTACGTTTTTTCATCTCTCTCTCTCTCAAAAAAAAAGAAAATCTTGATGTTCCACCATGAAGGCTGATGGAAAGAGAGGAAGGTGCAGGTGCATACCAAAGGTGAGGAGTCCCAGCCAGTTGGCTCTACAGTTCTATTCTTCACTGCACACGTCCATCCTGCGGAAATTTGATCAGCCGGAATTCACCCTACAACCCTCCCTCTGAACTTCTCTATCTCTATCTCTCTTCATCCCTTTCCGTTCTTGTCGCATTTCCTACCTGTATCCATTCAGCCAAAATCCTGGCATGCGAGCGTAGCGATTAGACCGGGCCAACTGCAAACAATGGAGTGACGTTTCCAAACTGACACACCCTACCAACCGCGTTCTCGTCGTTCCTCGTACGTGCACATCCACGCACTCATCATTCAAGTGCAGAGAAGAGCTTCGATTCGCTTCCTGATTTATGATTGTCCAAAGCCAAATCGAGAGACACGGCAGGTTGGAAAACAACGAGGAGGTTCCTACAAATTCCTGGAGATTTGGAAGGCTCGGTCATCAGAAATGGCAATTGGCAATTGGCACGTTTAAGGATCTGTCATTTCCAGATCTTTTGTGACAAGATGTCTGATGACAAATGCGACCAAAAACTAGATCTTTTTTTTAAATTTCCTAGGCCTTATCGAAGAGGTTTTGCCATGTTTGGGTTTTGTTTGGGTTTGCTTGAATTCTTCCCTAACCCAGTAAAACCAATTTTCCAATTGTTTCAACTCAGCATCATCAACCTCAACGTCCCCCCGTCAAGAAACAACCGTTTTTTCACGTCGAACCGGAATCAATGACTGATGGACGTTCAATCAAAAAGCAACTAATCTTAATCTGTAGGAATCGATGAAACGTCCACTGGAAAGTGGACACTCTTCGAACTAGACTCCAACCCAAACCAGATCCCCTTTTCCGGTGCCTTTTGGAAGTTCCCGACTGGAGAGAAAATCGGGCGCGAAGCCAGGTACAATTAGGTTGGTACCCCTGGGTGCCATTCCTCTTATTCTCCCGGTGGCGCATTCGTCGTTCGCTTAGCCGTCTGCTATCCGTCTTCCGGAGGTGGTCGCCCATTCCCCCAGTCCTAACGCCGCTTTCTGGCTACAACGAGAAGCCGGAAAGAGACGGAGATACCTCCCCACAGATTGAACACTTTTCCTCCGAAAAAAAGTGAAGAAAAAAAAAGAAAAAAAAAAGTGGTACGATTTATCCCCGGGGCATGCCGAACCACTGCTGGTCCTATTGGCGCGCCAATACCCACACCCAGGATCTCACCAACATTCACCTAGCCAACCTACAACCCTTGGTGAACGTGGCAACCCCCCCTCTGCTCTCTCTCCCACACCTCTTCGTCGTTCCTTTCCTAGCCAACGTTTCCAACCTTCCGTGGATCCCTGCTTGTGCTCTCTTTGTTGCAATCCTCTCCAAGAAACCCCCCTGGCTATTCCAGGCTTGACGTATAATTGCGGTGAATGAAATCCGTCTCTTGCGGCTACGCACCAACCCCTCCTGTCTCTTCTACCTTTTCTACTTTTCCTTATTATTTTTTTTTATTTCGTTTTCTCTACCCCTCCCCCAGTCCTTAATTGAACCGAATCACTTTTTCGAAAATAATCTCAACGAAAAGAATGTGCATTTTTTTTTATGTAAATATTGTTTAAATATTGTGTGTTTGGGTTTCTTCGTAATCGTCCTTTAGAATAATAATATATTTTTGCATTTAAAAATTGTTTAAATAATATTTTGTCTTCGTGATCATAATTTGGCATAAAAATTAATTTTTCGATATAAAAATTGTTTAAAAATGAATTTGTCTTTCTCCATTATGAAAAATCATTATAAAAATAATTTCGATCGAGAAAATTAAAAAAACGAGGGAGATCGATTATCGTTTCGTCCGAGATAGGGCACCGACTACGGAACTTCTATTTCGAAGCTGGATATAAAAGAATCATTCCTATTCGGAGTAATATATTATTGACAGGTGTTGGTCCAAAAACGAAGCGGTAAAATACTTGATTAATCCGAGGTTGATTACGTGCTTGAATGGAACGGATAATACCCGAAATAACTTTGTATTTCGTTTATCTGAATAATAGATGGTCCAGTATCCGTCGGTGACGGATTCGCTCGTTCGAAATTTTTTTTTTTTTTTTTTTTTTTTTAGCGGGAATAATCGCGAATAATCGTACGAGGAATGTATCGTCATGAATATTTCGCGGTGAACCCGGAGGGGTCGTGGGGTCCATCGGAATGTCCAATAATGGACTCGTCTTAATTAGAGTGCTTTAATATTTCGTTATTCATCGTGTTGGCTGTCGTGGCCAAAAATCATCTCGTAACTCGTCCAAAACCGTGAAAACTCAATATTTCTTTTTTTTTTTGCATTTTTTCTTTTTTGTTTGCCAAATAATTTATAGGTTACCAGCGATTGACTAAAAACAAAGAAAAAAAAGCGGAAAAACACAAAAAGATCGAAAATGAATGGTGCGGCGACAGGAGCGTGATATGTTTTTCCGGTCGAGTAAAAAAAAGAAATGGATGACTCCGGTTCACTCGTTTCGCACGCTTGTTGCTCTTTATTAATCAAGTATAGCTCTTGCCCGTGCGAAAGCTCAACTCGGTCACCGAGTCCTCGAACCCACCTCTGAATTGTTTTTTTTTTTTTTTTTTTTTTTTTTTTTTTTTTTTTTTTTTTTTTTTTTTTTTTTCATTATACGAAATTGTTCCAACAGCTGACGACTCTTCGTCATTACCAAATTGAGGTTCCGGATCTAGGCATTTTCTCCTCGATCTTTTTTTTTTCCATTCGTACCGAAATCGGAAATGTTGAAATTTAATAACACTGGCCTGCAACATTTTTTTTTCTTCGTGTGAAAAACCTGGTGTTTCATTTTTATAGTGCTATGATTTTTTTTTCGATTCTAATATACTTTAGAGGGTGTGTAAAATCGAAAATTTTCAGCTGATTACGAATATCATCGAATTTTTGGCAAAAGAACTTTTACACAGCACACAGCAATAAAAATCGTGTTTCTAGGAGTTTTTTAGGATTTTTTCATGAAAATTTTGGGTTTTGGGGGAAATCAATGGTAGATTCGTGATCACGGAATCAAATTACATCTAAATGGACTTATTAAAAAAATATTAAAAATCCAAAATTTTTTTCGATTTTTGGGGAAAATACGTTTTTTCACTAAATCATCGATAACTTTTTTCCTTTAGGATTTGGCACTTCGCTCGGTGCTCAATCTCTTCGTTATGATTTTCTCTTCAAAATTCTTTTTTTATTATTAAAATCCGATGATTTTTCGATTTTTGGCAGAATTTCAAAGTTGGACCATCGATTTTTGCCAATTTTTCCATACATACCCCTTTGC
>JAPYZJ010004735.1:0-12974 GCA_030522765.1 Ophioninae sp. B BG-2022a
GTTTCAGCTTTACAAGGTTCAAGAAAAAGTTTGCACTGCGTCGCTGATTCATTGGTTGTGTGATCCATCGAGCAAAACATATTAGAAACACAATTGTTAAACGACTCAAAATCACCATAATCTAAAGGTTCCGTTTGATTTCCAATTTCCCTCGTCAGTTGTTTGCTCGTTTGAGAATCCTTCTTCGATACAATAACGTCAATGTTGTACGAATCTGAAAATTTTACAGATATTTTATGTATTTGTATTTTTTAATAATTTTATGTGTTAGTTTAAAAATATTGTTACCTTTGAACGGAGAAGAATTATCATTCCCTTCCAACTGTTTTCTTTCGTTTCTGCCACTCAATCGGATCGCTCGATTTGTTTCCAAGACGGGGTTTTTCTTGTAAACTGGCGGAAAAATCGTCTGGTTGTACGTTAAATTACGTGGATCATCTGATTTCTGTCCTCCGACAAAATGTTTACTGCAAGTTTTTGAATATTTCGTTGGATTCCAAGGTTTCTTATCAGATCTTAAAAACATAATTATGTTTGTTATTTAAAACCTGTCACATCATACACATTCATAAATAACTGATATTAACACTAAAGTGTACAATTTGTTTGTTAAAAATGCCTCAAAGTTGTAAAGACAGCAATGTTTATCCTGTCACTCACCTCAGACGACGAACTACAACGATCCACTTTTCCGTCGTACTTCTTCCCACGGACGATTCGGAAACGAATAAAGGGATATTTGTCCATCACTTCCGTACTTGCTTTTGCAATCCACAACACAACAACTTTGATTGCTCACTTTTCTTATCCTTGTTTAAACTCATTTTGTCACCGCATGTGTCAATACGACTGAACCCCTGATTTGCCAACACTAATGCTAAATAATCACGCGAGGTGGCGCGGCGATAAATACCTGCGGAGCCTATTCTGGCGACTTTTTAATTGCAAACGAACTGATCTGAAATTTGGTTAACTCATTCAGTATAATACTATTTTGGACTTGACCTACATTTTTCTCTCACGAATATTCATACGTGTGTGCGAGCACGTGTTTGTTTTATCGACAAGAGCATTATTTCACGAGGTTCTGAAAAGTTCCCACTGAAATCGAGCGAAATTGAAATCACATTTGTCAGTAACGAACTTATGCTCATTGCGGGGCATGCCAATGAACCTGAATGCGTCGGAAGTTCTTTCAATTGTGAGAAACGTGCGGAATCGGAAAACAGAATACTCGCGGACGCTCGTGACTAATACTTCTATAAACGGACGGTGGCCTGTATGTAGAATTGCACATTCAATGATAATAATGATACATTAACGTCGATCCGCTCTATTATTGTTGTTATTATTGCTATTATTATATGTATGCATCTTCCGTCGCTTCTCAAGTACGACTAAAATAAAAAACTGCGATCTTCGAAGAGTTCGCTGGTTGAAAACGCTGGTCTTAAGGGGTCATGTCCCGTTAAGTTCAGCAAAGTTAAGGAATTTTCACGATTTTTTTAGACGCGATAACATCGATTTATTGAAATGCATTTTATAGTATCAATTATTACATATTTTGAGATGGTCATACAGACTTTTTGCGAAAATAAAAATCAGTATTCGGGAAAAGATGGTCGATTTTCGAAAACACCATCACATGTAAACAAAAACCAGTAGTTGTAAGTTCGTTAACGTTTCCCTCATTAAGAAAACGAGATAGAGTGAGAGGGCTGGGAGGGGGAATTGTGCTGTAGCATGGAAAGTCGACGACCTTGACAGAGTTAACTTACGTTTAACTATTTCTTTCGTTCCGTCACAAATTTTTCATTAACGGTTATCACGTTTTTTATCAATTTGCTTTTTTATCTTATTCGTAAAAAAAAATCGAACGAGTCTCAAAAAAAATTTCGTAACGAAAAAATGCACATTTGCAACATTGGAACGCAAAGAGTACGATTCCATTTTATTTCTGGTACATTCAGCTACGAAAATCGTGCGATCAATTTTTTTTTGAATTTTCAATTAGCGATTTGCGAAACATTAATGTATCATTTTCGCGTGTCATTTTGGATGAAAATTGAACCGAAAAAATCAAAAAAGTTTTCTTTACGCTCCAAGGATGCAAACTGCTACCCCATCACGCGAGATTGTTTCGAACTCCCCCGAAATTTGCATAAAACCGTCCGGTTCTACATCGGAAATAAATAATACATACATAAGAATGAAGAAAGATAAACGCTTCGAACCGAGATCTTTTAACTCAATGACTCTCCGGAAGGCAATTCCAAACGTTGCGTTCATGAGAACGAGAAACGTGAGGCTCTACACGAGAGTTTCAAAACACAAAGGATCCTGTAAATCCCGATAAAACATTTTCGGGGTTAAAGTTTGCTTCGTCGAACCGCAACAAAATGTATTTTTTTCTATTTTTTCTTCTAATTTCATATTTTCGGAAATATCGACGGTATACCTTATATATTTCTATTTTTTGTTCTGTTCTACTCAAAATTGTCTCAAGCGACGAACAATTTCTTCGAAATTTTCCCATCACCCTACATTTACGCTAATTTTATGCACATGTCAGAAAAAAAATATATCATGCTGCAGCTTTTAGATATTGAGATCGATATCGAGGTTGAAGAGCTCGAATATGCAAACGAGTGAATTCATAATGTTTCATACGTAACTGTCTCCAGTTGCCCGACCAATTTTTCTTTTCGAAAGCGACGAACTAGAATTTTTGGGAGCTCCAACATTAAACTTTCACGAATACTATGCGACCTCGAATGAAAACATTCTTTTGTAGAACAAGATACCCTAATTCTCGTCGAGTCGTCTTTTCTTTACACCTTTTTTTTTACGATTTTTCATATAAATTTTTATGGAAAATTTCCTGTATAAACATATTCGAAAGTTTTGAATTGGGACGGAATGGATGGAGTAGCGTAGATACATGTCACGTGTCAACTTTCGCATCTATATATTTTCTATAATCTATAAGACGCTGAATCATTTGGAATGATGAATTAATAAGCTTAGTCAAAGAATAACCGATAAATGATAAAGCGTACATTCTTTGTTACGAATTGCTCATCTAATGAAAAACAACGAGATCGAAGTTGTAATCGTCGTCGTTGGAATGCACCCGAAAAATTCCCTTTTTTTAAATTTTTATGTAAATAATTTTTTTATTTAAACTAAATTTAAAAAATATATATACATAGACAATTATCTAATTATTTTTCGCCTTCATGATGAAATTCTCACACATTCTTGAAGATGTTTTTTAAAATTTTTTATGATAAGTGTTTATAATGGAAATTAATGATAACAATAGATGAGCAAAAAATAAAACAAAAAGAATAAATATAAATTTTCTATATATATAATTTATATTAATTTTGTTTTATTGTTTGATGATTTTTTTTAATTCTCAGAATAAATACTTATAATGAACATTATCTTAATAACAATCAATTTAAAAAATAGGGCAGAAAAACATAAAAAATATAATTTTGAGGTTTATTTTATAAAGGTTTTTTGCAATTTTTGGGATAAATATTTACCATAACCATCAATTCATTAACATAACAGGTTTTCAATGCAAAACCTTTGCTTTCCAAGTGCAAAGCGAGTTTTCCAACAATTGGAAAAATGGCTCTCTTCAGGATCACCCTAGCATGGAATAGAAATGTACGGAGAATTGGAAAAAGATTACGGGTTTCTGCCTCGGTGAACTTGCTCATAAATAAATACAAAATTCAAGGTTCGCCGTGTAAACGGGGACATATTCGCACGGCTGCGATTGCAACACATTTACCGCGAGACCATTTTTCAATGGCTGCAAAAAAAAAGAAAAAGGAATATTTAAAAAAGAATAAAGTTGTACGGTTGAAGTGAAATATCGCAAGGAAAAAGTAGACAAACATCCGGCACTCGCGATATCTCTTTCAAGAGAACGTCACGCTCACCGAACTCGGTCTCCCCTTAATTCAATGAATTTCGAGGAGTAATCCTTCATGAAAAATGATACGTGTGAGCGTACAGAGCAACAATTGCGCTCGGAGCATAAATGGGGGAAAAGTTTCGGGCTGCGCACACTTGTATGTATACGGGAAGCAATACCGGTATTAGAAAGTTTTACCGAGTTCCTCAGAACCGTCGACCAGCTCTTTAAGGGGTTATGTCCAGTGCTCAACAAAATTGAGGGACTTTCATGATTTTTTTAGCCACGTTGATATCACTTTTTTATTTTCAATTACGAAAAGGAAGGAAAAAGAGATCTGTCATTTTGTTAGTTAACATAATTTTTTATTACGTTAAGAAAGAAGTAGGTTTTTTTCAAGACATTTTTTTTAAGCTCGGTTAATATCATTTTTTTTAAGTTCAAAAAGAAAGATAAAGGCATTTTAATAATTTTTTTCACCAAAGTTAATATAATTTTGTAAGTACGAAAAAAATGAAGAAGGATTTTCCAGAATTTCGGCATGTTAATATAATTTCTTCTCAAATACAGAAAAAAAGCGAAAATAGGATTTTCATAATTTTCTCACCTCGTTAATATACATTTTTTTAGTCACCACAAGGAAGAAAAGGTTTGGGTTCGTTTGTACATGTTTGGGTTTGTTTAGCATAGAAATTCAGAGAGTAAATAGCGTTTAAAATTCGATATAACAAAAATAATTGCTAGTTATCAAAAATCCGTTCAAGGATTATCTTAGGATATTAAAAGGAAGGTTTGCGCAAAATTTCAATCCGGTCGGGGGGGGGGGGGGGTTAATTTCGGAATTTTTTGAAGTTCTGACTTTCCGCATTTCTGATGGACGCAAAGCTCGAGGTAGTCGGGAAGAATTTCGTGGCAAACGAGGAAGTGATGGTTTTTTTCACAATCTGCTATAAGTGGTAGAAAGAGTGGTAATTCTCGAAAAAAAATAATTTAAAATTCTTATGTGCTGCATAAGAAACTACAGTCTGTGCGGTTTCTTGCTCACATTGAATTAAAAAAAATTAATTCTCATTGCGTCACAACGTTGCGAACTTCAAACCCTGTCACAGTTCACTGACAGGTCACTGTCACGTTAGACTCGTGTTTTCTCGGATTTTTTAAATGCGGGAATCGTGGCCTCTTTTAACGAATTCGAGTCAGGAATAATGACGTTGAAGCTTTTTTTTTTGGTAACCCCAAACTATAAAACTCAGGCGGAGATTTTTTGGGAACTCTATCCGGCAATCTAAAATTCAAATGTGCAAAAAATGATTTTCAATCTTAATAAAAAAAGATAAAGGTTTTCTTTGCCAATGATATCGTTCGAATGGGCGCGTGCATCTGAAAATTATCATTAATCGCCGAACCGCAGAGAAAAAATAAATACGAAATCCTGACATAAAGACGTATTAATATGAAAATTTAAATACCGGTTTTCGAATTCCCCGTTTTTTCTTTGGAATTCGCTTGTAAGTGTTGATTCCGATATAACGTGGGCCGCTATTTCGGCGTCCAATGCAGTATAACGTATGAGAATATCCGGAACGCAAATTGCAAGGGGAGACGAAATAAAAACATTTATTCGCATATTTTTGATATGTGCAATTAATGTATGTAATGATCAGAAAATTATATTTTTTAATCTCGTTTATTCGAAGTGCAACGTAAAAATCTTTGTAAGTATTTATATTTCCTTTTTTCTTTCCTTTTCTTTCTAGTTTCTTTCTTAAATTTGTTTCAATTTCATTTGAAAAATTAAATTTGTTATAAAAAATAACCATTTTTAGTCATGTTAATACCATTTCGTTTAGTACAAAAACATTGAAAAACGGATTTCCATAATTCCGTTATGTCAATTTTTTTTTTTCAAACGCAAGGGTTTTCATATTTCATCTTTTTCATTTTCTTTCCAGTATTTGCTTAAGCTTCATTAAATTTTATTAAAAAATTGAATTTGTTTTAAGAAACCGATAATATCAGTCGTAAGCTTTTTTAAATTATTTGTGTGCTTAGGTTTGAGAAGTATAACGGTGCCTTTATCGCGATTATTTTAACTGTCCTTTAAAACGGACTTTGTGTCGAAACCCAAACAGGAAAAAGTATATCAATAAATAGATCGATAGGTAAGTCGGTACGTTGTCGAAACCGTTAAATCGTGCGTATCGTGAAAGCGTCATTTATATTTTCAGAGATATGTATCGAAAAATGCAAATGCTCTTTGTAAAACATTTGCGTCGTTGGAATACGATAAAATGTATTCCTTATTTGTTATTTATAATCTGATTCTTTTGTGATTTTAACTTTTAAGATGACGCGAAAGATTATTAGGATCTGGATTGAAAACGATACGAAAAATTGGGGGAGAATTGTGTATTCTTAGCAGCTCGAGGTTATCCTCCAATCAAGAGGGAGATTAACTTTGAACCGAGTTACCCATGTAGGAATCGCCAAGACTAGCAACGGGCCCGAGACTCGGCCAATGCATGGTTATCGATAATTGGCCGAGCGTCACTTGCCCATGTTTGGCCCATAAATGGGTTAGTATTGTATGCCATCACTTCTGATTTTTTAACAATTGCCATCGCCTAACCAATATTGGCCTATCGTACTGCTGCTAATGAATGGCCGAGTATAGGCTATCAATAGTGGGTCATCATTGGTTGCCTTTATTTGTCTTTACTATCGATTTCGTGATATCCGCCATTGTTGAACCGACGAATAGCCAGTATAGGGTTACCAACCATTGGCGAAGTAACGGCCAATAATTCTGGACTCTGATTCGGTGTCTACGATTTACCGTCATGATTATTTTTTTATGTCTGCCAATGTATATACAATCCGAAATTTGCAATCAGTGGCCCAGGAACGTTGAAACGATTTCGGATTTACTTTGATCATTAATGATTTGAGGTTTATGCCATATATTTTAACTACCTAATTGTTGAAACTTAAATGGCCTAATTGTTGGAGGCTTCTTAGTTGATCGAGAGCTCCAGGTTCGAACCCTGGTAGCGGACAAAATTTTCTTCGATATTTTTCGTTGCAATTCGTTCCGTGGCCGGGAGGTGAACTTGTAACTGGCTATGCATTGGCACGGGTTTTCCACAGTTTCCCTATTCCCGTCGCCGATATGCCATGGCAAATACAATACAGAAAAGGAATCTGGCTGCGGCTGTAAAGTGGGGTGAGAAAGCGGAAGAGAAGAGAGAAATTGAGGAACGACCAGAGGGAAAAAGGAAGAAACAAGAAAAAAAGACGAAACAGAAGAAAGAAGGAACAGAGAAAAAGTAGGGAGGTGGCATAAAAATTCGGGAAAGATATACGGGGGAATAATATAGTATATAACTGTTGATTTTCAAAAAGAAGGCTAGGGAGATTCTGTACCTGCATTATTTTTGTAATTTTTGTATTGCAGAGATTAAAGGTCTAATTGTGTATTTATGAATGAACTGATCATAGATTGCAGGAATGGCCCAAGCCAGAAGTTCTGTTCTAGCCAAGATCGGCAACCAGTTTTGGGCCAAGACTGGTAACCAGTTTTGCGCCAAGACTGGCAACCAGTGTTGGACCCAAGTTATCACCCGATATTTGTCCGATCCCGGCCCGGTCATGGTTGACTTCAACACGCCATTACTGGGAACCTGGCCGCCAATGCTCGCCCATTAATAGGCCTGTTGTGTTTCCTACATGGGTACTCTGAGATCGTGAAAAAAAATCGTTCATCTTTAGAGGTATTACTGGATGGATGTTAAAAAGATTCCCAAAATTATTGAATACTTGAGAAACTGTAGTTCCTGATAGAACAATAATGCATGAAATATTCAACATTTTTTCATTCAATAATTTAGCAGTTCTAAATTGCGCCGTCATTTGGGTGAAAAAAATCACAGATTGAAAAAGTTATAATCGCAACGATGTATCAGACAGTTAAAGTTCAAAGGAATTTTTCGCAAAACTGTACCCTCAAAAATATTTTCGATGTAAACGATTTATGTATCGACATTTAATGAACGAATTGACTTATACTTTAGTTCAGAATTGACCAATATTTTTTTTCTTAACGCTATTCTTTATATTAGGGTAATTCCGGGAGAGATGGCCGTACGGAAGAGATGGCTAATCGAAAAAAGTTCAGGAAACAATTACTCGATGGCACTACTTACAATTTAGTTCAGTTGATGTGACCGTGGCCAACAAGTGTCGGTGATTTTTTGTTCGCAAAAATAATTGTAAGGTAAGTACTTTGCGTTTGTTTTGTAATGACACATTCGATTTAAGGTAAGGGGTTCACATATTAAGTGCTCACAAAAAGGTTTTGAAAGATATATCCGATTTCGTGGTTTCCCGATGACGTAAAAATATTCTCGGTGTTCTAACCTCAAAATTACCTTTGAATTGTAGGAGTTGTGTTATTTACCTAAGCTGGCCATCACACCCTGAAGATCGGGAGAGATGGCCATAGTATTGACGGGAGAGATAGCCATAAAATTTAAAGTCTAAATTTGGATTTATGTTTAATCTACATTATTTTCTATAGATGCCTAACCAATATGTACGGAAAGCAGCAGCTGGTCGAGGTGCCTGGAGTGAAGAAGATTTGATACATGCTATGGGAGAAGTACAAAATGGAGGAATGATGATTTATAGAGCCTCTATTACGTATAATATTCCAAGAAAAACACTAGAAAGAAGATTGAAATAAAATAACTTCATAAAGGGACGTATGGGACCGTCATCAACCTTTGGTACAAAAAACGAAATAAGATTGAACAAGTATATAAAAGATATGCAGTTAAGAGGCTTTCCTTTGATTATCGACGATTTGAGAACAATTGCATTCCAGTATGCTGTACAATCAGGTATTAAACACAGATTCAACATGGCCTCTGAAAAGGCGCGCTATGATTGGGTGCACATGTTTTTGAAAAGGAATTCCGATATTTCATTAAGGAAATGAGAAGGGGTGTCATACGCTAGAAACCAAGGGATGAATAAAGCAGATGTAAATGCCTATTTTAAAATGCTCCAGAGAACCCTTGAACCCTTGATTGAAAAACGAAAAATGAAAGAAGATGAAAAGGAAAAAAAAGAAGTACAGTCTGAAAAAACGAAAATAATTAAAACAGAAAAGACTGTTAGACCTAAGCAAGAAAAGACTGTTAAGGAATGTAAGGAAATCCATAGGTTGTCTGATAGTAGTTACAAAGAAATTCCCAAAGTTTTTAATGATACATCTGAGAGTGAAGGTGAAGATGCAGAGAAAGGTAACTGCAGAGGTTGTGGTGATAATTATTATAAGACACAACTAATTGAAGACTGGATACAGTGCAATATTTTCATGTTCTTGGTCCATGAAAATTGTACCGAGTTCGAGGATATGTGTTCTTACTGCGGTACTAAGAAGAAAAAGGAGTCAAAAAGTTTCAAGGGCAAAGGGGAAGACAAAAACAGTACTGGCCATCTCCCCCCAACCACTATGGCCGTCCTTCCCGGACACTCTGGAAGAGATGGCCAGTCCTAATTTTTTTTAAAGTTTAATATTACATGTTTTTTCATCGTTTAAACTGATTTATCGTTAATTTTCAATAATAATTATGAGAGCATTTCTCTTTACGCTCGTCGGGTCACATACAAATGCTGTCCTGAGAATGATTTTTAACACGTGCCAAAAAAACTTGTACTACTTCAAAGAAAATGAACTTTTATTTTAGTTAGGTAAGGAGGCCCACTGAATTTATACGTATATTCCGATATATTAGCGATTTTCTAAGAAATCGTGACAGGGGGACTGTTAATTGAGATAGAGGAGTGTTCTACTTAAAAGAAAAGTCATTTTACATTAATCAGTCATTTATTATTTTTATTTCATAGTTCTGTACCAATAATAAACAAAGTATTAAAAAAAAAAACAGAAAACATAACTTTCTTTAAACATTAATATCAAAAATTAATCTT
This sequence comes from Ophioninae sp. B BG-2022a, assembly GCA_030522765.1. Taxonomy (NCBI): domain Eukaryota; kingdom Metazoa; phylum Arthropoda; class Insecta; order Hymenoptera; family Ichneumonidae; species Ophioninae sp. B BG-2022a. The sequence goes on from JAPYZJ010004735.1 coordinate 9,929, forward strand.
AACTGCTAGAAACACTTTTGTACTCACTGAGATCAACATAGTCTTATTATTATAATATCAATAATTAAATGCTTTATGCAGTATTCATCGGAATACCTACTATTATTAATATAATTATTAAAAAAACAGTCTTTTCTCTTAAATATGTGAATTGCTATCGAGAGATCTCCAATCAAATCGTAAGGATTTTTCTAAATCGAATAAGGCACATAACGTTTTTTATGAATCTACCAATCAGCTTAGGTATAAATAATACAAACAATAAACTATATATATATATAATTTTTGAAGTAATTAATACATATAATATTACTTACCAGAGGACTGTTTGTGATAGCGGTCCAAACGCGTATTCACCTTACAAATGACACTCTGACACTAAACAAATTGGCGCCCCGTCACCGCATTCGGCAAGGTTGCCAACTCCACACCAGTTATGTTTCATTTCACTCAAAAAAACATTTGTAAATATTATAGTTTTTTTTAGCATGGATATAAATTTTTGGCAGGGGACTGGTATAAAAGTTCTGAGGACAAAGTTTAGAGGAGTTTACTAAATAAAAAAAGTTCATAGTGAGACTATGTTTTACGAAAATAATATAGTTTATTAATTTTTTTCTTAATATTAACCGCCTAATGTATATAGTTTCAATAATTTCTTTGTAAATATCATTTTTAGGTGGAGACGCAGTGACGGGGACAGCCAGGGGACTGTATTTTTAGAGCTTCTATCACTTCAAGAGAAAAACTTTGAACAGTTATAGTTCTGAAAACAAAGGGCCTGTAAAGTTTTGAGATTAAAGTTTCATCAGGAGTTATTATTTTATAAATAATTAAAAAACTTTTTGAAAAAATCGGTTGGGACAGCCGATTAAGAGGTTACAGAGAATCGCCCATGAATAAAGTTTAATTTTCTTTATTAGTGATTGTTTTATTCGTCATAATCCCTTCACATTATTAAAGTCTTCAAGTTACTAGGGCCATCTCTCCCGGAATTACCCTATATTGATTACCAATAATAATGCCACTTTTCTTTGAAAATTGAAAAAAGGAAAATTCTTAAGTTTTTTGTATCGTTCTACCTGTTTATTTGGGACATTTTTTTACCAATCCTGATTTTCGTTTGGTTATAATTGCCGAACCGCTTAATGGCCTATAGTCATCGCACGGTAGGGAACGCAAAAATCAATTCGAATACTAGAGAGAGCCAAATGGAAAAAAATAGAAATCGATCCATACGCGACAAAGAAAAAATGTACGAAATAAATCTTTGTCGCTATTTTGCGTCGTTGGGGAGAAAAAGTAACGCTAATTTGCTTTGCGTGTTCAACGAAAATGAGAAGAACCACGGAATAATTTTTTTTCAAAATAGCAATGTTCCTTAAATAATGCAATACATTTTATGAAAATCGATAATAAAATTGAAATTATTAATATTTCAACAACTTTAAAAAACTGACATTTTTTTCATTGATGTTTATTTTATTTTTTGTTACTTAATATTTAATTTAATAATAATTTTTATATAAAAATACAAATTTATTATTTAATCATCTTTTAATACGCACCACACAAGTATATGAATCTTTCGTAAAATGTTTTTAGAAAAAAATGGCTGCATTCCGATATTTTTTTCTGCGAAATGATTCGCGAAAGAAAACACGTTTTTTTTTAACACGACGGTACATATGTCGTAATGCTTTGAAAAAAATACCGGAAAAGCTACAAAAACAAGGGAAATAAAATTGCGCCTTTAAAAAAATCAGTATTCATCAATGTATTTTCGGGTTTCTAGGTAGATGCAATCTCTCAAAAATCGGAAGAAAATCACAAGAAAAAAAAAATTGTTCAGGTTCGTCGCAGTAAATTGAATCGACCAGAGCGTTCGATTTTTAACGTACCTTGCGTGTTATCCGTACCGAGTGACAATATCCCGTGGGCGTAACAACCAAAAGATGATCCTTTTTCGTTCACCGAATAATAATTGCGTTATCGTTTAGTCCGTAACAGAAAAGTAGGAACATTTAAATCGTTGGCGATATCGTTTAAATCGCGCAGCACGTTTACGATACGAGAATCAAGGTACCATCAAAACGAAGACCTTTTTCCTCATTCAAAGGCAGATACGTTTAATGATCGTCCTGATTGGAAATTTTCTTATCAAAGATTTGATTCTCAATTATCGATGATCAGATATAATTTCGATCGATCATTAGATTTTTTAATTTCGTCGATCAGTTCTTTTCGATCGATCATTCGATTTATCGACGAATTTTTATTCCGTTTTTTCGTTTTATTTTTTTATTAACATTTTTTTTTTCGCTGTTCAGAGAAACGAGCCGGGCCGGTGAATTTCAGAGGCTGTGTGCCCGGCTACGCGCGGATCACCGAGTGCACAAGTTACCGTCGAGGAGCAACATTGAGGACTGTCCCGCGAAGCTCTCGTAGCGCGGATACAAGGTCTCGCCGCTCTCGACGCAGCACCTCCCATTTATTCCCTCGACATCCTGTTCCGAAAAAAAAGACTATCGCTACCGAGCCCAAGCTCGGCTTCATTTTGGTTTTATCTGCGCGCCCGATACACCGAATCGTACTCGAACGTACCGATCGCACGTACCTGACGATGCTCTTCGTCAACCACCCTTCAAACTGTCTCATTTATCGCAGTGAAATTTTTTTTTATTTATTTTTATGAACCCTTAAGAGGGAGCCGCACACCCTCTCCCCCTCAACAGCAGATTGGAGTGATACTTTCCCATGGATTTCTTAAACGGCTTTTCAGAATTTCATGAAATTTGACCAGACAATGTCAAATCGATAGACGAACGGCTGGGTTCTCGCCAAATTTCTCAAATCGAAAAATAATATTACAGATTGAGTTACCACGCGAGCACCGTTATGGAAATGCTGTCGAATAGAAAGTTTGGTTGATATCACGACTTGCAGAGGAGAACAGCCGCGTAGCCATATTTGAAACACACATTTTGGGACCTCAACCATTTGATTCTGTCACATATTTTAGGAAATTCATGGGAAACCATAACTT
>JAPYZJ010004736.1:0-24499 GCA_030522765.1 Ophioninae sp. B BG-2022a
TATTCTTTGTTTAAAAAAATATATAATTCATTGTATCGATTGTATAGTAAAAACCGATATTCCAATTTTTTTCTCGTCTTCGCTACGTTTGTATTTTAGGAAATACGGCCATTTGAAGTTCAAAATTGATCAATGACACCCCATTCTACGGTATTCAATATATGTATAATTCTATAAAAAATAGAAAAATAGCATATTTCAGGAATGGTGGCGAATTTTAAATATCCATCATATCTATCCAATATCCATACTTTAAAAGAACCAGAAACTTTTCATAACGATCGAAAACACTTCCGGCGTTTCCCTGTTTACGAGGTTAATATACGCGTGCATAATTAGATGGGATCAAGTACTTACCAATAATTGAGGCGCGAAGCGATTTAGAGCTGCATTTGCGGCGAGCTCTGATTACGACGAGGAGCGACGAGAGACCAAAGAAGACGGTGATAAAAGTCAGTTCGCGATGGAAATACAATTGTGGGAAGGCGAGCTGGCTTTCAATATGTATATCCGTATTTGCTGTATGTTTTTGTATATAGATATTCTGCCCGAGTGAGTGCACGAAAACTCTCACATCGCCTTGTACATGAACCTAGCAGCAATCCCCCTGGAAACAAAACAAACCACGTTGAAATTCCGAATTCAAACGTGTAAAACGTCATAGCTCGAATATCTAAAAAATTGAGAAAATTCAATAAGGGCTTTGGTGGGATCAAAAATTGTAGAGAATAAACTGATCTTTAAAAATGAATAAAAGCATTTTATCGATTAATCCAATATTTTAAGAATTATCGAACGAGATAGAAAAACTGGTTTATTAAATGGGCCATAAATCGTAAACGGTAAGTTTTACAAAAAAAGTTTATAAACACAAAAGATGCGAAATTGTATTCTCTACAATAATGGTTTTAATGAATTCTGCCCTAAAGTGCATAGTTCCCGAGATATCGGCTGTAAACTTTTTTTTCAAGATGGCGTCTGAAGTTTCATCGGAATCTGTCAGCATTTTGTGATTTTATACTCAGTAAGTGATCCTAAACATTATAAAAATGAAATTGGGTCGTAAATTTACTGCGAAGTTAAAATCTATTTTTTCTGGCGTACTTTATAAGGGCCAAAGTAAGGGCCGTTATTTTAATGATTTTTTTTTGTTTCTTTGTTCATATCGATAGAATCACGAATGTACATAATGTTTGGGTTTGTTTGGGTTGGCATTGATACAATTACGAATGCACATTATGTTTGGGTTTGTTTGGGTCCACATCGATACAATCACGAATGTACATCATATTTGGGTTTGTTTGGGTTGACATCGATACAATCACGAATGTACATCATATTTGGGTTTGTTTGGGTTGACATCGATACAATCACGAATGTACATCATGTTTGGGTTTGTTTGGGTTCGTTTGGGGTCAAGTTTTCTTTTATCGAGAGTGTAACGACGTTTCAATTTGTTTGGGTTCGTGGTTAGGTCAATATTCTTTGTGATCGTGCCGCAAGCGTTGGTACGTGCATTCAGGCAATATTATGGCGTGCTAAACGAGAGCAAGCCCTGGCGTATCCCGCTGTATCATTCGTTCAATCAAACACGACGTATAACTAGTAACTAGGTATTGTGTCGCGGCAGGAAACGGGAATCGGGCTTGCTGTCGGGTGGGCCGTTGAAGGACCGCGCGCGGTTTATCTCGTCGCTCCATCGCTCTGGGACACGTTAATCGAATTACCGGCGCCCTCGAATATTATCGGATCCCCGCCCGTTTGGTGGCAAAAACGGATTCGCGTTTTTCGTTTTCCTATTCCTGTTCGGAACTCACCCTACATTGGTGTTCTTCGACCGATTTCGAATGGATGCAGGACTCGTTGGGGAAGCGAGAAATAATCAAAGCGAAGAGGGAAGACATTGATTTTTGCATTGTTTAACCCTTAATGGTCAGTTGGGGTCCAGCGGACCCCAGGCAAATTTCGTAGGAATATATCGTAGTAAAGTCGATTGAGAATCGAACTTGTGTCGTCATGTGTTGTCTTGCAGGTACCAAATAGTGCTGTTCATGAAAATTAGATTTTTTTCTCAAAAATATACTATTTCGAGAGTAAAATAGCGTAGGTTTTTTTGCCATATCGCAAAAATCAAAATGTATATAAATTTCTCAATAAAAATTGGGTTTTTTTTGTTCTTTTTTTTAAATTGTTTTTTCGCCACATTGAAATTTTAAAACGAAAGAAGAAACGATTGTATTACTTGAAAAACATATGAAATAGAATACTCGTGGAATATTTTCGTCGATAAATCAAGTAGAACGCAAGTAGCAACGAGTTTCCGGCGTGGGGTCCATTGTACCCCATACGACCATTACGAAGAAATTCAAAATTAGGGAATGCAAACTTCAACACCATGTATGTCTTGTTGATGTACACTTCTCAGCACCGATCGAAGTACACGACGCAACGGCTCAAAAAATGATAAGTACGACGAAAAATTCACAGTGGAGAGAGCCGGCTGGAGTGCCGGATAAGGGAGATAAGTTGCAGAGGGAATTATTCAGAGTGCTCAATTCAGATGCATCGATGTATCTGGAGTGCGATTTCAGTGGAAAATATCCATCGGGTCTCACGTTACGTCCGATAAAATTTGCCAACTTCCCTATAGTCAACAATGCAAAAAAAATCACGTTTTCATCACAGACGACCAATTTTATATCCCAAATTCTTAATAGGATCTGCAGGACGTCACCATAATCCCATAACCCAAACAAACCCGAACTTCGACTGACCAGAAGGTTCAAAATTCCGAAACTACAAATTTTGTAAATTTTTGGGTTTGTTTAAAATCAAACTAACGACCCCAAACAAACCCAAACAAATTTCGTGAATCTCTTGTTGGCATGACCTTTGTGGAAATTCCGAAATTACAAATGGAAATTTGTAGTTTCGGAATTTAAAAAATTCGGAATTGTGAGCCTCCTGGTCAATCGAAGTTCGTGTTTCCTACCCAACCCCTAACGAACCCAAACAAACCCAAACAAATATCGTAAACCTTCACGAAATTTGTACTTTGTATTTGTAATTTGTTTCGGACTATTAAGATTCAGAATTTTGAGTCTCCCGGTCAATCAAAGTTCTGGTTTCCTACTCAGTCCTATAACCTCAAACTTCTTCGAATCCAGTTTTCCTACAGTAGAAAGCAAAAATTTGAACTTTAAACTTCCAATCGTCACTCCAGTAAATACTTGAAGGATAAAAAGACCCAGCTACGCGAAGAGGGGAGGGATTGTGACGACACTGGAATGTCTCGAAATACATCGGTCGAGACATCGTGGAAGCACGTTTTCGTGGCAGTTCGACACATACTCTGCATACTGTACGGAAGCATCGATACAACCCTCAGAGTTCAATAATTAAGCGAACACGCTATCGATTCAATAAACTCTATTCGAGGGACGTGCACACGTGTATGGAGGCGACGGTTGCGATCAGAGTGTGGTGGAACGTTAAGTGCAACTGCTATTGTGCACGTGGAGAAAAGGGACGGTGTGCGGGGAATAGCTAGTTAGAGATCGTGGCAACTGCTGCCATTCGCTAAGAGTGTACGAGACTCGAAGTTACAGAGAGGGTGCGCAGACGAGTTGCTTCCGCTGAAGAAAGCTTTCGGCATCAACACTGACTGAAACTCCTTGGAATTGAAAACATCGAAATGATTGGATGGAGCAAGTGAGGCAAAAGAAAAAAGTAACTACGACTGATCTATAGCTGGACTGAATCCACTAGTACAGTATTTTCCAAACTGTGGATCCTGAAAATATAGGTCCTATAGTTGGTGGTGGTGGTCCTATGGTATGGTGGTTTACGTAAACGCGTAAATGCTGCGGCATCAACATACCGTTGCTTTTTTGTCTTCATGACACAAGGTGGGCCGCGAATTTTAAACTTTCTTGTAGATGGGTCGCAGTCCCAACAAGTTTGGGAAACACTGCACTAGTTTGAACTCGATTCCGAATTTTCTGGAATTAAGGAAGATCAGTTCTACAAGCTCGAAAATCATGGGTTTCTTATGTGTTTTTTTTTTTTCATGGAAAGAATACTAATAGAAATTTGGATTTTTAAATATGGTTTATTTCGTGTTTTATTGATTGAAAAAAATATATACACTTTTTTATGCTAATTGCCTATTGGATACATTTATGTTTAGAAGATTCGAAAAAAATTGCAGCAGTGCTGGAGTGTTTTAAGACGTTGTAATAATTGGGGAAAATATCGAAATGATTCTTAACCCGTAATGGTTAAACCTCCTGTACGCCACGTAATGGGCACATGGGGTATAGTGGACCCCACGCCGAAAACCTGTTCTTGGCGTTCTACTTGATTTATTGACGTAAATCTTACACGAGTATTCTATTTCATATGTTTTTCAAGTAATACAATCGTTTTTTCTTTCGTTTGAAAATTTTAATATGGCGAAAAAACAATCAGAAAAAATTTTCATTGAAAAATTCATATACATTTTGATTTTTGCGATACGAAAAAAACCCTACGCTATGTTACTCTTGAAATAGTATATTCTCGAGAAAAAAATATAAATTTCATAAACAGCACTATTTGGGTAGGTTCAGACTCCACTATTGGAGTAGGTTCAGACGACACATGACGGCACAAAAGTTCGATTCACAATCGACCTTTCTACGATCTATTCCTACAAAATTTGCCTGGGGTCCCCTGAACCCCGAGTGACCATAACGGGTAAAGAATCTAGTTTTACAGTCAATTCGGTAAAAGAGTATATCAAACCCTAGCACCTACTCCTAGCTACATTTTTCCACCACTCTCTCGCCGGAATAAAGACCCGGTATCCACCCGCCGGGTTAAATTCCTATATTTGTTCGGTGCAGCAAATATTGATCGTTAGATCTCAATGGACCAAGGTAATAATCATGAAACAGCTCGTACAAATTGACGCATGGGTTCTGTGAACTTTGGCAGTTTCTGTGACCATTCGAACCAAACAAGTCCAAACAAAGGTGCGCAGTAATGCGCGGGTATCCGTTATCAGGTTTACACCGTGAGCCCGGAGAGTAAACGAGAGAAGGGATACGCGATGCGGAGCAATGCAAACGACATTAGTCCATGACACGCGACTTGGAATGCGCAGCATACCCCTCTACCGGGGAGTCGAGAATCGACTCCGCGAATCGAGCAACGTACCCTAGCGATCCACACGTGACGAAAGTTGCAAAATTTTTGTGTTTCGCCAACCCTTCTGTTTTCACGTTGGTTTATCGATCGTCCAGGGTACCAATGTGGCAAGTACGAGAAACGGAAGGTTTCAACTAGCTAGCGAGTCCGATACATTGACGAAAGTTTGAATTGGCCGTGTATATTGTAGGGCCCCAGTCGAAAATGAATACGCGCTGGTGCGACCCCTAGTAACTAGTACCACACGTGTTGCCCTTTACGAACGGAGCATCAATTTGACTTGCAAACGTGCGCAACGTGCCGACCCACACTGCGCTAGTTTCGACCACCCCAACCTAGCCTCTGCCGTCCCCCCCCCCCCATCTGGTGCTTCGCATCGCCACGTACTTCGAATACGAGTACACGTATGTGCACCTACTGTGCACAACTTTGCCTTCGACTAATCGTCACTATTCCTCCATCTCTCTAATCACCTTGGTTGCGTAAATATACACGTAGATTCGCAGTTATATCCGGAGAAGGATAAAGGATGTACGTTGAGGATTAGTATGTGTCACCCCTTGACCCGTAATAGACACTAGGGGTCCAGTGGACCCCAGGTTAATCATGTAGGGGGATAGATCGTAGAAAGGTCGATTGAGAATCGAACTTGTGTCGTCATGTGTTGTTTGAACCTACTCCAACTTCAATCGGTAGCAATGGTCAAAATGGCGTCAGTTGTTTTGCAGGTTGCAAATAGTGCTGTTTGTGAAAATTATATTTTTTTCTTGAAAATATACTATTTCTAGAGTAGTTCTAAATAGTTAAGATTATTAATTGAGGTATTCAATTCATTTATTCAATTATTCAAACGATTTCCTTTCGAACCCAACTAATCGCTGGTATCTTGATCTTATATATTCAGAATTTGCGATTCTTTAGTTCAACTCGTTTTGCAACTATCAACGTCTTCACAAGGCGTTTTCCCATCAATAATCATATTGAATACCCATATTCATAAGTACTAAATTACTCATTGCATAATCGTGAAAAAAAGTCCTACACTATTTTATTCTATCAAGAACAATAATTCCCCAAAATTTCAAGAATTTGTTTGGGTTTCGGGTTGGAAATAGGCTTTATCCATTCTCCGATCATAATCGCCCAATAAACAAATCTTGGAAGGAATGTCAAAGCAATGTATGCACCGAGGCGAAAATTCAAGGATTCGCGAGGAAACGTATTTTAACGTGGGCCACGTCAGCTGTTGTTTCGCATTATTGGATTCGCAGGTGTAGGTTTTTTGTATTTGCACAGCCGCGTTCCTTCGAGCTCCGGTGTGCCGGCAATTTCAATGGCAATTTCACGTTCCAGTCTAGTTCGCGTCGAAAAGGAGAGAGAGAAGGAAAATGGTGGTGGAGGGTTAAGGGGGTGGGGGTAAAGAGAAAGAAGCTCGTGAGCACTCTTGGCCTGATGTAATCCGTTCATCCTCTTCTTGTATCCATCACCATTATTTTCTTCTCTTTTGCCAGACGGCCATTACTTTCATCCCTTATCGACTGTAACCCGTCTGAGTTGTTTTACTCTCACACCCCTGTTTCTCTTCCCGATTTCAAATGACTCCGAAGAATATTGTTGTTTCTTGCATTCGGCAGGGGATATTTATTATCGTCAGCGCCTCGAGCTATACATAGCCTTTGTAGATGTTTCCAACATCGCGAAATGTTCGGAATAGTTAGAGCCCGAGCCGGGAGCGTTTTGAAATGAGTGGTGACCATGGAATACTGGGTTGAAGTTTAAATTGTGGTAAGCAAGGAAATAAAAAAAAAAGTAGGTCTTAGAGGAAGTACGTACAAAATGACATACTGTTTTCTATTTCTTTCATAATTTACTTATTTTCACACACAGAACCGTGAAATTCTATAAGCACAACTTTAATTATTTAACTATATAATAAACAAGCAAAATCAACAATTATAACACGTAATTAAGAAAAAAGTAGTCTTGAATAGAGATCGGTGAAAAACCATTTTGTCTGTACGATATGGTCAAAATGGCATAGTTTAGTAGTACATACCATAAATATAGAAATTTGGCAAGAATCAACTTTTTGTTATTTTGAGAAAATCTCCACATTCTGCTTTAGCCCAAAGAAAACAATTCATGCATCGTATCCAGTTTTCTCCAGGTTTTGAGTGCAAAAAGAGATCATTACAATAAATGGACGCAAAATCATAATTATCATTTTTAATCTGGGTCTCAAAAGGTATTTCGTCACTATCAGAATAAAATAGATTCTTTGTAACCTGTCCTTACATCTTTTTGGGTGGATTTTTAGAAGCACTGTTTTTCTTCACTGAATATCCGTATCTCTTTTTGTCCATAGCATATCTGTGTCATTTTGTCCGTATGGAACTTTAAATTTCCAAAAGCTCAACATTAATAGATCACCAAAAAATGTTATCATAAATAAAAAAAAGATACTCAAGGCAAAATGTTAAGGAATAGAAATAATATGTAACAATACGGTTTAAAAGAAAATGACATACCAAAACTTATATAACTCGTTGCAGCGAAAGAAAACTCATAACGGCCTAAAATCGGTTAAGACTGACTGAGAAAAAAATGGATGCTCTTACAATGACAGTATTTTGACAGTTTATTAATAGACAATTAAGGCACCCCCTAAGAGTGCTAAAATAACGATAAAAGCCCCCGATTTGATAAGCAGCTGGTGTGTCGTTTTACCCGTATATGTAATTTTGTACTTTCCCTACAACCCCTACTTTTCACCAGATTGCACCAGGTATAAAAAAATATCTATAAAAAAATGTTTGTGCCATAGTATTACGATTATTGCATAAAGTAGAAGGTTAGTAGCAATAGCAGGACTTTTTTCAACTCTTGAAAATCCTAATAACTTAGTAAACTAACGGTGGGACATAAATGACCGACGTTTACAGACGAAAGGTGCCAAAAAAACCATTACAGGCGACAGGTTAAAGAAAAAAGGTATTATTTTCGTAACGTTCCAACGTTGCAAATTTTGACACTCCCCGGAGAACGATATCCCTCAGAGACGAAAAGCGATGTCTCTTGGTACAGGTCCATTGGCTTCATGGCTAAAGAAACAACGTTCATCGGGTCCCCAGAGGGTCGAGGTACGAGAGTGCTGTCTCAGCAGCCTGCGACGACGATTGACCAGGTCCTAACAAGTACTGACCAGAAGTCGATGGGTCGTGTGTGGAAAACGAGAAAACAACTGCTTGTCTTCAAGCCGGTAGGGAGCCAACGACGAACGTTGCGTTCGATCAAGAAAGACGAGTGACGTCGTTTGGTTTGGAGGTTGAAGAGCATCAGCAGAATAAGCAGGAATGAGAAAACGTTGGCCAAAGCATCTCTGTGGATGCGGTTGGAAGCAAGAAGCGACAAGTTTGGCGCTCTTAGTTACCAACTTGATCAAATTATCAGCGTTTCAAAACTTTTGACTTATACCCAAGGATACGTACGTGGAGAGTGCACGTTTAAGCTCGTGTGGATCCTCGTTGGATTTTCTCACCAAAATTACGCAACTTCGCAATTCCAACGACCCCGACCCCAAAATGAGTTTCAGGCTCAGAGACGGCCCGAGATATAGCGGGGCAAAAGTCGAAGCCGTGAAATTGTACGTTACCCCCATATGCCGACCTAGCTAACCTCCGAGAGAAAACTTATTCGAATGTGTCGCCCCCTTCTGTCTTTATCTACCCGCGATATGTCACTGTTGCGGTTGCTTATATCAGCTCACGGATTGCCTAATACGAGAACTGAACTACTGGAATTTCGTATGGGTCTGTCAACGTCGTCGAAAGCTCCTCCCAAGACGGGGAAATCCTTCGTTTCACTCGAATCTCATTAATTCCAGTCGCGAGTCGTGACACTCAACAGCCCTGGTGACATTAGTGCGCAACCTGCCGAAACGGAAGCTCTTAGAAAAATGCAGCCACCTAACCATGGCTGGATAGATGGAATCCAAATACAGTGATTTTTCTAACCGTCGTAAAAGATCGTATTGAAGTTATCGAATTAAGGCTTTGTTTACGGTCATGTAGAATTTCCGAAACTTTAGTGGAATTCTAATTTGATAACCTTTCTGGGTCCTCAGTGATAACGCTTTTGCTATTGGGGGCTATTGAAGACGGGATAATAAGGGAAGCTGTGGTGACCCCCAAGTATAATAATGGGATTAAACACTGACTTTTGGAAGAAATCATTTTTTATGTGCGATGTATTCAACGGATATTAGACACTATACAAATGGCAAAAAAAAATTTGGTTTTTGGTTGTTTCTTACAAAAAGTCCAAAACTTTTCGGAAGTCCACTCTCAAAGGAAGAGTTTTGAAGATATCTATTGCCAATTTTGAGAGAACATTTTTAACGTCATTCTCTATCGCGCTATGTAGGTTTTTTTTTACATTTGACGAAATAGCGGCGTTTTGAACAAAAAGTATCGAATTTTGCCCTTTTTCCGACAGTTTTTCGTAAAAAAAAAAAAGGAAGATTTCAAACAACAACAAAACGCTTACATAGCGTGATAGATAATGACGTTACAAACATTATCTCAAAATTAGAAATAGATATCTTCAAAACTCTTTCTTGGAGAGTGGACACCGTTTTGAAAAACACCATTCCGAGAAAAACGTGTTTAAAGATTGGCTGGGCAGATGTCCCGCTCCTTTCTACAAAAAACGCTGCAGCGACCGTAATAATTTGAATTTCGATTTAAAAATTTGCAAGAATTTTTAGAACAGTGTATACTATACTATAATGCAAAAAAAAACGATTTTTTGAAAATTTCACACTGAAACGATCCGATACAGAATATTTTGGGGACGAGGCATCGGGAGAAATGGAGAGAGTGCGGTAGGACGAAAAAGGACGAAAAATAAGGATGGGTGAGAGAAACCTATAGCGGAGGAGGAAACTCGCGGATAACGTGAATGCAACGTGGTCTTCACAGCGGAAGCAGCTTTTCGAGAATATTCATAGTGACAGTGCGGCTTGGCAATGATTAAGAGCCATGCTTGCTGAGCTGCGCATGCTTGCATATATCGTTCAAACAAATTTAATACAATGGCACACACACCCGGACTCGCACGTCTTTCACTCCTTTCCACGGAACCGGATGTAATTTGAAAACATGTTGACACACTTTTTTTCACCTGTTTGAAACGCAAACACGATAAGCCAGTCTACTTTTGAGACCCCGATATGAGGAAGAGTCACAAGCTGGAAACTTTCTCATCTAATGGAGCTTTTGAAAATAAAAGATCGAAAATGTTCACTTTTTCTATAAGTTCCCAAATTGCAGTTTTTTCATCAACTGCCATGAAGATCTTATAAGCTACGCTAGGATTTTTCGAAAACCTATTTTCTTTGTTTTTGTTACAGAGGTGTCCAGTTATTTTTAGAAAAATTCGGTACTAACCGAAAAGTATATTTCAAAAGATTTTGGACGTGCAAAATCTCCTCCTCGATTTTCGAATTCTAGCGTAATTACTCTTGAGCCCTACGAATTTTGAACACGATTGCCTCAAAACTACATTTTTCAAGGCTGGGTTTATAACTCCAAAAAAATTTTAACCGATTTACTTGTTATCTCTGTACATTTACAATTACACTTTCCGAGGCATTAAGTAGGGCATTTTGATTATATTGCATAATGCCTTTTTTTATAAACAATTTTCTGACGATTTTCTCATGGCACTCTATATATTTTGTTTTAAATATGCGCCATTTTGAGAAAAAACGATATATCGAAAAAATCATCAGTTGCATCATCAGTTTATCGGTGAACCTCAAAATCATTATGGATTCCAAAAATAAAACCTACTTTTGCCTTCAAATATATCAAAAATTTCACGAATAATCACAAAATCAACTTTATCAAGCTATCATTAGCTGAATTTTGCACATATTTCAAAAATCCTAGTTCACCACTTCCGTAAGGGTCTTGCCTTCAAGAATAATTTTCATTATTTTTTTCCGTTAATTACAGCTTAAAAGAGAACTTCAGCAGTGCGGCAATTTTTTCAAAATCTTCTTCTAAACATTAATCTAAACGATGGGCAATTCTCATTAAAAAAAAACAAGTGTATATATTTTATTCATCCAATAAAAGTATGAAACAAAACTTATTTGAATATCCAAATATCTCCACATATTCCCATAAAAACCCATAAGAAACCCATAATTTCCAAAGTAGTAAAAATTCTTCCTGCCTTAAGCATTCGATATCCATAAACTCATCGCACATTTCCGACACCCCGATCAGCTGACCAACCAAAATCTATGAAACGTAAAAATAACGTATTCGACATACATCGTAAATTTTTCCACACAAAATAAACGACACCTACGCAGACTATTCATGGCTTTATATCCGAGCTCTTTAAACTTCGTACATTTTCATACATATATTTCCATATATATAAGTGGCCTCTCTTCGATTTGTGGGATAACGCTGTAGCAACTGAACCCATCTACATAAATATGTCTTCCTGGTGTACTTTTGTCTGGATTACCAACGAGAAAAAAAAACAAAAAAAAAAAAGAAAGGGCCCAGCTATGTGTCGTTCCAAGGGATGCGGGTTCACCAAGTTCTCTTTGCTAGAACAGGAGCCAGTTATGGCATCTCGATCGATTTCCATTGTTTTCTGAGGAACAATTTCCTGAAAGCGAACAACGCTTCCATACTGAAGTTTGTCTGTAGAGATAGAAATAGTCTTTGCTCGTAGCACTTCTTCAATGTCATGATATCTAACCCTATTTGCTAGCTCTCTCTCTCTCTCTTTCTCTTTCGGTATCTCTCTCCCTGGAGAACACAAAAGACCCTTAATTATCGCGCATGTTGGAACAAGGTATGTTGTCGTTATCAACTCGACGCGCAATATTAACAACACCCTGGAGCGACGGGAATTACACTGTGAACGAGGATACGGAAGCGAGACGATAAATGTTCATTCTCTCGGAATTCGCAAGAATACAACGATCCGTCCTTTTCATCTTCAGTCTTCTTCCAACATTTTTTTTTTTAACTCCTAACGAGATCTTGACTGATTTGACAAGAATACAAAATTGATAGCGTCGGAAATTTCACGGTAAAGGAATATTCCAAGGTTGAATAAGTTCTCGCTGTTTTCTGATAGATTGTGTTACGAGAATTTCACGGTGTTGTTTTTGTTGGTGACGCGTCTATAAATTATCGTGGGTAAGCTTGAAATTTAGTGTCTCTTGTTTTACTGAATTTAGAGAATTTTGTAGTGTTGGATATGTGAAATTTTGTTCGAAAAAAAAGGACATTTGAAGGTTATTTTATAGTGCAGAATTATTTTTTTTATATTGTAGAAAAAAGTTTGCAATTAAAATAGAATTCTTGGCAAAATTACGGAGAGCATGATCTGATTTAAATTGTTCAAAAATAATGGTTATAGCATTCAATATTTAAAACTTTCCTGCAGCAACACAATAATTTGAAAACAATGAATTGCAAGCAGTATTTTACGAAGGCCTTCTGAAGAAATTTAAAAACACAGCACTGTATATATTCCTTCATGAAGACTCGTGTCAAATGCTATTTGATAACGCAGAATCATTAGCTGAATTTGCAGAATTATTTTTTTTTATTCAAACACCACGAAAAAAAGAAACAGCGAGGACTTATTCAACCCGATATTTTAAATCATTTTCTTCGTATCATTTATAGACGATAACTTTCAGAAAGATCAAACTTTCCTTTTCTAAAATACGAAATAATGTATATCGAAGAAAATAAATTATTTTGTTACTAGCTGACCTCGCATAATTTTGCAAAATAAAATATTATTTCAAAAAAATCCGTGAAAGCTTATCCCAATATTTTGAATAAATTTCGTAGTCATTTATGGACATGGAATCCTTCAGAAACATCATACTTTCATTTCCGAAAAAAAAAACGAATGTTGAAAATTCGTAAATATTCGTTTATTCGAAAAAAAAAATGGCGGAGATATCGCGAGACTGTCAGATGAATCCTCATACCAATGGGCTCTCAAAAGCCTTGCGATTTTTGATAAATAATTAAACGGATGAAAAAGTACTCCGTCCTAATTAAATGCTGTATAGTATATTAGCTGTACGTACGACTTTCCCTTTCACGATCTTTTTAAGCCGCACAATTGCGTGTGTACACGTTTATCGATAATATAGAGTGGGGCATGTACGAAACCACGAGGGTTCCCCCCTTTCTCGTTCTCCCGTCCCTATCGATTGGGATATGCTGCAGCGTTCTGTCGGTCGTTCGTTCAATTTATCGTTCCATAGCACCATCTTTCCCCCCCCCCCCCCCCCCTTTTTTTCTCGCTTTCACCCTTTCAGGCCTATTTGTCAAAAAAAAAAAAGAAAAAAAGAAAACAATATGATGGGTAGATAAAGTACAGCGATAACCCTCGTCCTATAAAAGCTTTTCCATTTTATTTCTCGATGGGGCACGCCGTACGCGAAATAAACACTTTTTGTGGGAAAACTCAACAATTTTTCGGCATTTATCACGGTACTTATTGTGACCGTCAAAAAGCCAAAAAAAAAAAAATGGAAACGATGGAAGGGACTTTGCATGCGCATTTGCAGCGTGAGCAAAGGAGAGGTCTCGCGTGTCCTTCCGACGTGGGAGTGGCGCGCACTTTGGGAACAAGATAATCGAACTTTACGAATCGCAGGAGTAGCACAAAAATCCCTAGATTAATTACGAGAATAGCGCAAAAATCCCTAGATTAATTACGAGAATATCGCAAAAATCTCTAGATTAATTACGAGAATAGCGAAAAAATCCCTAGATTAATTAGGAGAATAGCGAAAAAATCCCTAGATTAATTAGGAGAATAGCGAAAAAATCCCTAGATTAATCGCAAAAGTAGCGCAAAAATCCCTAGACGAATCGCACGAGTCGCAGCAAAAAGTCCCTAGACAAATCACAGGAGTCGCGGCAAAAAGTCCCTAGACGAATCTCAAGAGTAGAGCAAAAATCTCTAGACGAATTGCAAGAGCAGCGCAAAAATGCCTAGACGAATGGCAAAACTAGCGCAAAAATCCCTAGACGAATTGCAAGAGTAGCCCAAAAATCCCTAGACAAATAGTAGGAGCCGCGCAAAAATCCCTAGACAAACCGGAAGGCTAGTGCAAAAATCTCTAGACGAGCCGCAAGTGCAGCGCAAAAATCCCTAGGCGAATCGCGATACTAGGGCAAAAATCCCTAGATGAATCGCAAAAGTAGCGAAAAAATCCCCAGATGAAACGCAAGAATAGCGTAAAAACCCCTAAACGTAAATTTTATGATCTCATGTACCTATGATCGAAAATCGTGAAAAACGAAAAATCGCGAGGATGAAAAATAGTGCGAATTATATGTCCTCGAATCCTTCTCTGTATAAAACCATAACTGCGAAAATTTAGATCCTACATTTATGAGACACACTTTTTTTTATCTATGTTGTCACGTCGTTGTTGCGTTGAGTGTCGACTAATTTATTACCGGAGTGTTCACTCCTTTATTCTCAAACGGAGTATATGTCCCTCGACCTGTCCTCGAGTGTCAAAAGCAACTACTAACAGAATAATGTAAAATTATAGAAAAAAGGAAAAAAATATGGAAAAAGTTTCCACTTTTGTAAAAATTCGGGTAGAATTTTGTGAAAAAAATTATACTTTGAACTTATACGTGGCTCGATCGATATTTGCGATTTCCAACAGAATTTTTTATACTTTTAGCAACGGTGAAAAATAAATATTGCAAAACGAGAA
The DNA here is from genome assembly GCA_030522765.1 of Ophioninae sp. B BG-2022a. Classification (NCBI taxonomy): domain Eukaryota; kingdom Metazoa; phylum Arthropoda; class Insecta; order Hymenoptera; family Ichneumonidae; species Ophioninae sp. B BG-2022a. The sequence continues at coordinate 14,987 of JAPYZJ010004736.1, forward strand.
ATATAACAAAAAACGTCGCAAATTTTGGCTTTTTGAAGAAACAGTAATAATTTTGAGATTCTTTAAGTACTGTTTACAAAGAATATAACCTTCTTCCTTTACCAACAAATTAGAACTGCGAACTAAAAAATTGTCACAATTATCCAGTCGTAAAATTCCTTTAAACGAATTGGGTTTATCAAACCCAAACACGATCGAAATTTGCGATTTCCAACCGAATTTTCATACTTCTAGCAATGGTAAAAAATAAATGTTGTAAAACGAGAAATATAACTAAAAACCTCCCAAATTTTGGATTTTGGAAAAATAGTAATAATTTTAAGATTCTTTAAGTACTGTTTACAAAGAATTTAACTTTCTTCCTTCACCGACAAATTAGAACTGCGAACTAAAAAATTGTCAAAGTTATCCAGACGTAAAATTCCTTTAAACTAAACTGTTAAATCGATGATACAACCCAAACAAACCCAAACAAAAAATTTTAAAAAATCGTATGCCCTAAAAGTGACAATTTTCATTCGTAAAAATGACAAAACAAACGTACGAAGAAGAAAAAGAGCGAAAAGTGTGTCTCGGGATGATTCGTAAAGTCCCGAGGTACTCGAGGAGACGAAAAAAAAAAATTCTTTCTTTACACCTTGCAAAAATTTTTTTAGTCCCTTTTTCTTGCCTTGGCCGTTATCCTCTCATGTGTAACACCCGTTTCGTTTTCTGTTTGATCGTCTTACGTCAAAGTGTGTATAAACGCCTCAGGGATACTGGCAAAGTCTTCAATCGTACCGTCGACCTAACCCGCGTGTTTTTCTCCCTCCGTGCATCGCGACAAAAAAAAACAAGCGAGAAAACCCTTTGTCAAAAACTGAGCAAAAAATAGTTGAATTTCAAAAAAAAAAAACACTTAATCGTAAAAAAAAAAATTCACAACAAGAAAAAGTAGAAATTCTTCGTTTCAAATCAACGACTTACCTCAGCCAATTCTCGTACCCCTTCAGCAACGCCGTTACCAAAAAAAAAGCCAACAGTCACAAAACCTACGAGTATCAACGCGATTATCCAATGAATTTCACAAAATCGACAAATTACTGTTTTCCCCTTCTTCTCTTTTTTTTCTCCGCACGAAACGACACGATTAAAGTTTTTCTTTTTTTTTCTTTCTTTTTAAAAATTTCAAACCGCGATATTTATTTAAACGTAGCACAAGCGCACAAACAATTCAACACTGGCACCGGGCGGATTTATTACTGACTCTGCTTATCGCGATCGAAAAAATCGTCGAAAAAAAAAATCGAAAAAAAACTTTTTTTTCAATTTCGATACAAGGAAAAAAAAAGTAATCGAACAAAATCAGAAGCAGCGAAAGACTTTTTTCGTTTTCGTCTTCTTACCGCGAGGAAAACGACGCGATATCCTTCGACAACGAGAAATTGGCCCCCCTCCCCCCGCCCCCTCCCTCCCTTCACACCAACCCCACAGAGCACTGCTTCGACCAATTTTATTCAATGAAAAGTTACGGGGCTCGAAAACGTGTTTTTTGCAAAAATAGAGAGAGAGAAAGAGAGAGAGAGAGAGAGGAAGAGAGAGAGAGAGAAAGAGAGAGAAAAGATTTTGAGAAAAATGGGAAAGAGAAAATTTGACGAGTACGTATGATGCGTGTGAGAAAGAATGTGTAGGGAACCGCGTGGCAGCCCGAGTCGCGTCGCACTGCTGCTCCGCGGATCGTCGAGCCCCCACCGAGGGCCCGCAAACCCACCCTCCCGATCACTCTTTCCCTCTCTCTCTCTCTCTCTCTCTCTCTCTCTCTCTCTCTCTCTCTCGCCCTCAGTGAGGGGTCGCTCGTGAGCTTTCGGTCATATCTCTCCTCCTCTCTCCTGCCCCTTGAGGACACAGTGCACGTTTCGTGCCCCCCCCCCCCCCCCCTCTGACCCCTTCGGTCTTCATGGTCCTTTCAATAAACAAACCACCTCTTGTTTATTTCACTATGCTCGATGTGTCGTTCGAATTATGGTATCGATAATTTTTAGGCTTTCGTACTCGAAGGGAAATACAGGACCCTGATACTAAGGCTTTGCCCCCTTAAATAAATATTTAAGGGGGCTCCTATACAAAAACGCCATTTTTACCTATTTTTGTTCGGTATCAATAAATGGTAATAGGTAAGCACTTGAAATATTCACAAAATACTTAGTGGTATTTTTACTTTAATAATAAATAATGAAATGAAAATAAAATAAATATTTAAGAGGGCTTCTATATAAAAAACGCCATGTTTTGCCTATTTTTGGTCGATATTCATAAATGGTAATAGGTAAGCACTTGAAATATTCACAAAATCCTCAGTGGTATTTTTGAATTGTATATTTACTTGAATTATAAATAATAAAATTAAAATTAAGTAAATATTTAAGGGAGGCTCCCATACAAAAACGCCATTTATTGTCGATTTTTCCTCGATATTAATGAATGGTAACAGGTAGGCACTTGAAATATGCACAAAATACTAAATTGTATATTTACTTTAATAATAAATAATAAAATTAAAATCAAATAAATATTTAAGGTGGCTCCCATACAAAAAACGCCATTTTGCTATACACATGACGAAATATCACACGACAAAACATCATTGTTTGGGTTTGTTTGTATGTTTGATTGGATTTTTTTTTTGTATCTTCTGAAGTAGCATAACAAAATATCACACGACAAAACATCACTGTTTGGGTTTCTTTGTTTCCGGGCTTCCTGGGGATATTTTATCGTCGCGATGTCTTGTCGGATGATATTTTCTCAGTCATATTTAATCCTTGATAGATTTTGTCGTGTGATCAAGTGACACGAAACCGAAACTAAATATTCCTTCGAAAAAAAAAAAAATCACCATTCCATAATCCGATCACGGATCGAGTGGTTATTTCGAAGCAGTCCTATCCGCGAATGATCTGTGCTTGTACACAAGGAGTCCAACTTTGCTATTCATCTAAATCCAACTAGTAAGACGTGGCATTTACTAATACTTTTTTTACCATGGTAGCCTTTATCTTGCTTTTCCTTCCCATCTCTAAATGTTTTTTTTTCAGCTGCAAATAGTCAACCAAGCGCGCGACGAAATACGCTTTATCGAGCATCTACTTAACTCGAAGTCCGAGCGAAGAAACATTTTTTTTTTTTCTCTTGCTAAATCTCCCTCGAGATATTGCGAGGCTGTTCAGGCGGGAAAAGATCTTAGGATCTTGGAGGGGTAAACGGCACGCGACTGAACAAGACTCCCAGAGCCGATGCCAAATTTAGATAACAAAGACCCTCGAATACCCTCTGCGGATAATATCGAAAACTTTTTCCTCTTTTTTTTTTTATATTCAATTCTCTGCTTTATTTCCTGTAGATTCAAACAATTTTTACTCGACTGAATTTTTTTTGTTTTCCGATAGGGAGTGTTTTTATTGATGAATGTCCCAGATTCTGTCCATTATTATTATTATTAGCAATTATTATAATTGTGTTATTAGCAAGTGTATTAGGAGCAACAATAATCATAATTATTGCTAATAATAAATGGATCGAAAACGTATCAATGAAATTTAGAAATTGAGACATTTTCTCAAACTCGATTTATTTATTGACGCAAATCTTACACTAGTATTCTATTTAATATTTTTTTCGAGTAAATTTTAATATGGCGATAAAAACAATCAGAAAAAAGAACGAAAAAACGCCAATTTTCATTGAAAAATTCATATACATTTTGATTTTTGCAATATGGCAACGAAACGTCTCTTGTATTAGGAGCAACAATAATTATAATTATTGCTAATAAAAAAGTGATCGAAGTATCAATGAAATTTAGAAATTGAGACATTTTCTCAAACTCGATTTATTTATTGACGCAAATCTTACACTAGTATTCTATTTAATATTTTTTTCGAGTACAAATTTTAATATGGCGATAAAAACAATCAGTAAAAAAGAACAAAAAAACGCCAATTTTCATTGAAAAATTCAAATACATTTTGATTTTTGCAATATTGCAAAAAAACCTACGTTACTTTTGAAATAGTATATTTTCATTGCCAATAATAAATGGATCGAAAACGTATTAATGAAATTTAGAAATTGAGACATTTTCTCAAACTCGATTTATTTATTGACGCAAATCTTACACTAGTATTCTATTGCATATGTTTTTCGAGTAATACAATCGTTTTTTTTTTTCGTTTTCAAATTTTAATATGGTGAAAAAACAATAAAAAAAAAGAACAAAAAAACGTGGGGCCCTTACTATAATTCATTTATCTACCACATATACAGTGCACCACGCTTTTTATTTTTAGTCATAAAAATTTTCGATCACATTTTGGTGTAAAGAAAAAAATTATTTTCTACTTTTTGGTGCACTTTCTACGCACAAATAAAAGCGTACTTTTTAAAAAAAACTTTTCAAAAAATATTATTATTTTCTCCTTTCAAGTCTTCTCAAATGTTTCTACCTATCGATTTTTCGAACTGCTATCTCTATAAGTGTGCAAAATTTCATATCCCTTCTGTTAACCTTTGAGGAGTTTCCTCGTCTGGATCCAATCCTGGCATCACGTTATGCTTATCATAATCCTGCATTGGTCACCGATAACAAGACTGTATGAGAAATTTCAGGTCGATACGATGATCAGAAGTGGTCGAAAAATCGATAACAAATTTTGCACACATACGTACAACGTAATATCAACAACAAACAATCTAAGTTAAATAAAAGCGTGTAAAAAATATAATAAATCTAAAAAAAAAAAACACAAAAAACGATATTTCTCGTGAGTTCTAATTCAATATCGAACGCAGCAGTTTACGCGGGAAAAGTTTGTAAAAATCCAACTAGCGCCCCAGTGGCGAAACAGGGAACTAAAGATGGCGAATACTTGTGGACAGTAAAAATAACGGACCGTGGCCGCTGCTACAAGCCGGGGGTTTGTGATGACGAAGTATCAGGCGAGTAGCGTGAGCCGTTGGCCAACAAACACCAGCAGTAACCGTCTGGCTGCGCATCGGACACAGACGTGTTTTCCTTTGTGACCGAACGTTAACGAAAAGTTTTTTTTTTTTTCCGAGTTGCTCGGGGCCAAGTGAGTGATAAAAAAAATCAAAAGCGTGACGCGTACAAGCGTAACGAAAAGTCACCAGGTGATTTCGGAACCCAAACAAACCCAAACAAACCCAAACAAAATGTTTATCCGTGCTATCAGTAGAGTTATGAGCTGGTTCGAGTCGCACATAACCTATGACTCGCTTATCGAGGAGAACTCGTGTGTTCCAATCGATTACCGGAATTCCCCGATCGATAGGACCAAATGCGCAAATTCCAACCCAGAAACCACGAGACGAAAACTTTTCTTATTTTTATCACTTGCGTCATCATTTTTTGTACCCGTGATCAGCATTTTTGGTTGACTCATTTTTTAGGTTAGAAACGTGTGGGTTCGCGGGAATTCCCACTCGCGAGTCGTTTCTCTCTTTTTCTTTCTTTCTCTCTCTCTCTCTCTCTTATCGACTAGAACTACGCTAGCTATGCAGCGGATGAATTATGAAATCGAGATGATTAATTTTACTGGTTATTTTATCGTAACCTTGACCAGTTCCGGACCATTTTTATCATTGAAAATGATAATATTGAATTAAACTTTAATGGATAGACCCGTATACACACGGGGTCCATTGGACCCCATCGGTTTTCTTTTTTTTTTTAATATTTGTTATAAGGAGACTATTAATCCGATTTGAATGAAACGAACGCGAAAATGTAGCTTAATCTAGACTGAGATTGGAATTTTGTAGAAAAAGAAAATTAAGATTCTCCACTATGCGTTCAAACGAGTGAAGTGAAAATACGTGTTTTTTTTTTCTTTTCACAAAACCACAACTTCGTTATTTTTACAGATGATTAAATGAAATTTTCATGAAAATAATGTTAACGGATGGAATTTTTGTAAAAAAAAATAGTGCAATACTGAATCTTTCAGAAAAGGTATTTATTTGGACATTCGTCGTTAAAGGCTTCATATTTAGCTGAAAGTTGGCGTTGGGGTCCACTGGACCCCGGGTGTATACGAAGGCTTAATGATATTAATTAGCTATATTTAATTAATAATATAAATATTAAATTAATGATAGAAAATAATTAACTATTAATTGATAATTACAATAAATAATTAATAAATCATTAAAATAATTAACCATTAAAATGAATTATAGAAATTAATTAAATATTCAATTAACGATATCAATTGAATATTGAATGATAATATTAAATTAACCTCCACGAATGATATTCGTAGATTCGTTATATCAAATGCCCAATTTTTTGTTAAACTTTTTATCGAATTTTCATCGGGGCCTTCGAAACTCGATGGACTTTTTTTATATGTTCAATGGAACACGTAAACTTCACATCTGAATGCAAACATGGTGCACACACTATCAGACCAGCAATCTTTTGTTGTTTCAATCGTCGTACGATTATAATCTAATTATCGTATATAATAATAATAATATTATTAAAAATAGCAATACTCGCAATTCGGTTTGTCTGATAAGACACGAAGTGGAGCGAGTATGCACGCGATGCACACATGTCCAATCGATAATAAAGAGTCTTCGGTTGTAGCTTGAAAATTGTTCGTTTCTCAGTGTTCCTTGATGACACTGAGAGGAAAGACTTTTCCTAGCTATGCGTATCACGAGCTTCGCCTTCTTTCTCGTCGTTCTGATAAAAAATTCACATCAGGTAATAAATAGCTTTTTATGTTTTTTTTTTTGCACTCTGATTTGAAAAGTTTGAATAATGGAATATTTTTATAAATAACGGAATATTTTTATAAATATTTAAATTTCCATTATTAAAAAATATTCCATTATTTTTGAATAATGGAATATTATTTATAAATAACGGAATATTTTTATAAATCGTAGAAGTCTACGCCGACATCTAACAACTATGTGGGGGCGGTCGTCGAATTTTCGCCGAGCGATCCTACCTCACCGGAGGATCCGCCGAGTCGAACGAACGCCGCTCGTTACGTCACTTTCATCGAAAAAGCCGCAAGACAGGTCCTCTTTTTTTCCAAATCGAACCCTATCGGTGCTCCAATCTGAACATTATCGGTTCTATTTTTTTTTATTTTATAAATAATAATAGAAATAAAATTTTTATTTTATTTCTATTATTTTACTGACGATTTTTAAATCATTTTTTTCGCGGTTTCAAACTCATTATTTTACGCGCCAAAATCCAATTTCGTAAATTTTCGAAATCGTTATGTCACGGGATTGAAGTTTGCATCGTTGAAACGCAATGATTTACTTTTTCATTTTTCACTCTTCTAGTTTTATCATTGTCCTTTTTCTCAGACAACGTAAGTTGTCGTCTCAGTGTGAAACTTTCAAAAAATCGTTTTTTTTTTTGTATTATCGTATAGTATACACTGTTCTAAATGTTGTAAGAAATTTTTTAATCGAAATTCAAATTATTACAATCTTTAAACGCGTTTTTTCTCGGAATGGTGTTTTTCAAAACGATGTCCACTCTCAAAAGAAGAGTTTTGAAGATATCTATTTCCAATTTTGAGAGAACATTTTTAACATCATTCTCTATCGCGCTATGTAAGCTTTTTTTCTTTTTTTTTGAAATCTTCCTATTTTTTTACGAAAAACTGTCGAAAAATAGGGCCAAATTCGATACTTTCTGTTCAAACCGCCGCCATTTTGTCAAATTTCAAAAAAAAGGAAAAAGCTTACACAGCGCGATAGAGAATGACGTAAAAAATGTTCTCTCAAAATTGGAAATAGATATCTTCAAAACTCTTCCTTTGAGAGTGGACACCGTTTTGAAAAACACCATTCCGAGAAAAACGCGTTTAAAGATTGACTGGAAGATGTCTCGCTCCGTTCCCTTTCTACAAGAAATGCTGTAGCGACCGTAATAATTTGAATTTTGATCAAAGCAATTTTAGAGAACGTTTAGAACAGTGTATCCTATACGATAATGAAAAAAAAACGAATTTTTGAAAATTTCACACTGAGACGCTTCCTCAAAACGTTTTCGAAATTACAACAGTCTGAATCAACGAAAAATAAATTAGCGGTTAAGAATTTAAGTATTTTATTAAGAATTTTCCAAAAACTGCAGTATTTGAAAAAAAAAACACGAAAAACTGTAAGAAAATAACTTTATCCAACAGAGAAAATCCTGTCGTTATTTCATCAACGAATTTTGCCAACCCGACTGTTTATCACCCAATCACGTTTAATTTAGAGAAAAGAATAATTTGTTTTTTTCTGTTGTTTCCTTCCTCGTAAAACTTATCACTGGTATTATCAGAGTGCACTCGAGAGTCGTTTATAGTGGACGAGATCGCTCGGATTTTAATAACGGTTTTTGATATTTCGTGCTTAAAGCTGAAACCGACGATGGCTTCTTAGCGACTGTGATTTTCAATTTAAAAGTTGCAGGCGTCGAGGGACCGGAAGTGAGGGCTGCTGCGAGAGACCAACTATTGATAAGCCCTTATCAGCCGCGAAACTATTAAACGAAATTTAATTACAGCACCTTATCACGTGATAAGAAGAATTGAAATTATTCCAGTCGTCATTGCGTGGCGACGTCCAACTTGATATTTATGAAGAGGATATTTATGAGAAAAACTTTAGGATCGTCACCTATAAAAAAAACAATTTTTTAGGACGCCGACATAATAGTGTTTCCGGAAGCCGGTTTGACATCGGTAAATCTTCCGGCACGAAAAGATCTCGACCCCTGGTGTACGGTTGTACCATCACCTTCTGACGACTACAATCCGTGCATTCACGCAACGATTCCAGTCAGCGAGGTCAATATTCAATTTCGAATATTCACGAGCGGTTTTTGAGTCCAAAATATTGCGTTAAGGATTTTTTTGCGCCATAATCACAATAGTGGACAGAGTGTCCTACTTAAGAATGTCATCCCTGAAATGGGAGGTTGGGGGTGAAATTCTGAGTCGATTGATATAAGCATTTACGGTTCCCGGATCAAGCCCGGAATTGTTATTAATTTTTAAAGGCAGCTAATCAGACGCGCCCAGTCAGTGGGATTAGCCTCGAAATAATTATTGTATTTTGACGTTTAGTGTCATGTTGCCATGTCGATGTATTTTTGTACCTTGAAGACAAATCCACAATTTAATTCGCCTTGAACTTTCCATTTCTAGGGAAAAATGTCGAAAATATATTCTAGAAAGGTTTTTTTCGCATTTTTCCAGTCTAATTTTGCACTTTCGGCAAAAACTCGGGCATATTCGTAATCAGCGGAAAATTTCCGATTAGATAGACTCTTTGAAGAGTTTAAAAATGAAAAAAAAATGTTTTCGACTTTCCCGGCCACTTTGCCGGAATCTCAAAAATCACGCGATTTCAAAAGGTCGTAGGGTGAGCTTCTCCTATGCAATGAAGATTCATTGGGTGTGTTTGGAAAAGGTTTTTGCCTGACTTAAATAA
>JAPYZJ010004737.1:0-12972 GCA_030522765.1 Ophioninae sp. B BG-2022a
TGAAATTTTCTCCAGCTCCAGGGTATTATTCTGCTTTGAAATGTGCTCTAGCTCCATGAGGGTTTTCCAGTTCCTGGATTGCTCTTCAGCCCTAAGAATGTTTTACAGCTCCAGTGTGCTTTCCTGCTTTGAAATGATTTCCAGTTCTATGAGTGTTTTCCAGTTCCAGGAATGTTCTCCAGCTCCAGAAATGCTTTATAGCTATAAGGTGTTTTACAGCTTTAAAATCTTCCCAAACTCCAGACGTGTTTTCCAGCTGTAGGGGTGCTTCCAGGCACTGCCCTGGAGCCTTCTCCAGCATGGGTGAAATTTTTGAAATTCGCGGCGGAAAAGCGATTTTCCTACGCGTACGGTCGAAGCCCTTCTCACGTTACGTGCCTGAACTTCGTGGCCCAGGTTCGCAGCCACGGATATTCCGGGTGTTCTCGGCGAGTCGGTATCGCATAGAAAGGGGTAGTCGAGGAACCTGGTAGCGGGGAGGTTGAGAGCTTAAGGGACAGCCATGTTACAAGCACGCTACTGGGATGGGAAATGAAGAGGGGTCTCGGTAACGCTATATCCCTGCGCACACCAGCTAATAAGTTTCATCCCCCGCGTAGTGAGCACCAATTATGAAGCCGCTTTCCCGCTTGGGGCTTGATAATTTAAAAAATGTAATTTCCAACAAGCCTCGCGTGTATAACTGTACAAATACTCCGTCGGGTTCGGCCATAACGAGATCTCCTTCGAGCTCGGATGAGAAGGAGGAGGAGGGAGAAAATTTCCAGTCGCACCATTTTCAAATCTCTCGCTCAATAAAAATTTTTTATTCTCCCTGCTTCAAAAGTGACATTTGCAGAATTAAACAAAAACACTTTTCCTTTTTGTTTGGGTTTTTTTGGGTTTTGTAAAAAACAATAACAATTTTCGTATTTGTTTGGGTTTTGTAAAAAACGAAAATGTTTTTCGTGTTTTTTGGGGTTTTGTAAAAAACGAAAACATTTTTCGTATTTGTTTGGGTTCTGTAAAAAACGAAAATGTTTTTCGTGTTTTTTGGGGTTTTGTAAAAAACGAAAACATTTTTCGTATTTGTTTGGGTTTTGTAAAAAACGTTAATGTATTTCGTGTTTTTTGGGGTTTTGTAAAAAACGAAAACATTTTTCGTGTTTTTTTGGGTTTTATAAAAAACGAAATCATTTTTCGTTTTTGTTTGGATTTTGTAAAAAACGAAAACATTTTTTGTTTTTTTTTTTGGGTTTTTCATGGTTTTGTAAGAAACGAAAACTTTTTCGTTTTTGTATGGGTTTGTTTGGGTTGTTAAACGTACCGTTTTTTATTACCAAAAAATTTGTCAGCTCAAAACCAACCACTTTCGTTGGAATTTTTGTTTCATAAAATTCATAATTTCTAAGTTCCATCATTTATAACTTTTTGCAAATGTATTCCTCAGAAGTAAATATATACATACCTATACGTATGTATATATATATGTGCATTTCAAAACTGCCAGAAAATTGAAAAAAAAGAAAAATAAAAATGTTAATATTTTCGCGTCGAGGCAACAATGCTTAGTCTATGAGGAAGCAAAACGGTCTTGATGCCGAAGATGAGTGCCGCATCTGGTAGCCTCGTTTCTCGTATGTGGGCTCGAGTGAATTTTAACGCTCGTATCATAAGGACACGCCGAGTGGACGCCCTCGGAAGGGAGGGCTCGCGGGAAGGGAACCTCTCGAAAGATCGTAAGGGGATAAATAGATGAAGCGGCAGCGTGTGAAAACTTTACGATGTGCCGACAACCCGGGGCGAAAAAGTTTCGAGAGCGCACGGGCACGGGAGAAAAGTGCCTCCGGAGGAAAGTCCGCGGCGCGGTAACTGGATGACGAAACTCTCGAAAAACAAAAAGCGAAAAGTATCAAAACAGCGATGAAAAAAAAACAAACCCAAACAAAAAAAAACAAACCCAAACAAAAACAAAAAAACCCAAACAAAAACAAAAAAACCCAAACAAAAACAAAAAAACAAAATGAGGAACATAAAACCAAAACGAAGTCTTAGGTCCGCAAGCGCGAAAACTCGATGACGAAACGACCGAAAATCGTTTCAGGGAAATAAGTTTCAAATACGTTTAAACAGTGGCCACAGTGGAGAATGGAAAATAGAAGAAAAAAAAACAAAAAGATCGAAACGAAAATTTCAGGCGGCGATATATTACGGAAACCAGAAAAAAATGTTTAAACCAATTGTATACACGTTTGAAAAAAGAACAATACTAAAATGAAAACGAAAATTGTTTTTCGATCAAAATGACAATACATTTTGAAACGACAAACAACGAGTAGAAACAAAAAAAAATGTTGTATCGAAATGTAAACACATTAAAAAAAAAGAAAAAGGTATTAAAATGAAGAATATTTAAACAATATGAAAATACATTTCAAAATACATAAGCAATATGTAACGAGAAACAAAAAAAGAAATAAAAAGAAACAATCTTTAAACAATATGAAAATATATCTCAAAATACATAAGCAATATGTAACGAGAAAAAAAAAAGAAATAAAAAGAAACAATATTTAAACAATACAAAAAAGCAAAAATACAAAAACAAACAAACAAATTTTAATCCATTTAAAAATACAAAAACAAATAAAAATGGAGATATAATCAAGAAAAGAGGAACAAAATTAAAATTACAGGTGATCAGGTTGAAACGAAATAAGAAAATTTTATTGAAAATAAACAAAATAAAAGCTTGAACAAAATGAAAATATATTGAAAAATTAAAACGAAACAAAAAAATCGAATTAAACGAAGGAAAAACTTCGACGGATCGACGATCGTCGTAAAATCGCGTTTTCTATTCGGCAAGTACGATTATTGGTCCGAGGTCTCGCTCACGAGAGAAACGGAAACGAGGATATACCGAGAGCTTGATAATGCCCCGTTCACCCCTCCCGTTCTTCCCCGTCCCGCTCATAGCTCCGCCAAACTTTGTATAATCGAGTTACGAAAATCGTGTGCAATTTCGGCGCCCTTGTTTCCCACCCCCTTGTTCGACCCTTCGATATACCGGAAGCGCGCCTCTCAGTCTTGCTCCCCCGCTCGCTCCGCAACCCGGCGCAAGCTCTTCGCGACTCTCGACGTGCTTGATTAAATTAGGGCATCATCGCGCCAAATTAGAGATATTAAATTTTCTTACGATACGAAAATTTCTCCGACGAATATCTCTAGCGGCGACGAATATTCTCCCCCCCTCCCTCCCTTAAAATTTCCTCGTTAAATTAGGGGTAGTTTTCTCTCCGTGAATTGCACTTTTTTTTGTAAAATGCTCTTTTTTGAATTGTAAAATAACCAATTATTACTAATTTTATTATTATTATTATTATTATTATTATTATTATATGATGAGTAGAGTAAAAAATAAAATAATTTTTGTTAAATCGATGTAAAAAACGATTAAAAAATATATAAATTAAAATTCTCAAAAATAAAGTAAAAATAAAAGATTTTATGATAATAATAATGATTATCATTATTGATTTAAGAATCAATGAATTATATGTCTCAAACGTTATATATCATAGTTAATGGCGATTTTTAATTATTACGATTATTGTAAATATTATTGTCATCATTATTATTTTTGTGATTCATCGTGATCGAATTATAGCGCTTTCGACGACGGAATCCCGTTTTTTACCCGCGACAAAGAAAAACGAAAAGTAACGGTAATAACTTTTTCTTTTTTTTTTTTGTGTGTTTCAATATGTTTTCGAAAACACCGAAATGACTTCCGCGCCACGCAACATCTTCGCTATTAACACGTCACTGTTTCGTATACGCGATGTCTCATTTGCGTGGTAATAAAAAAAAAAAAAGAAAGAAAAAAAAATACTCTCCGGGGAAGGTTAAGCAATAAAAAATAAAAAGTCGAAAAAAGAGGCGAGGTAAAAAAAAAAAGAAAACAATTAGGTTCGTGTCTCTCGTTTATCGAGGCAATTAACGAGTCCTGGCCCAACTGGCCTTTTGTCCTCGGTGGCCCAACAATTATTATTATTGGTGCCATTTATGCCACGTAGGAAGATCATCTTCCCGTATTTCATTCTTTTTTTTTCTTCTTCTCAGATTTCGTTTTTTTTCTTTCGTATTTCTTTTATTCGTTTTTTTTTTAACGGACGGATCGATGGGCGAGCAGGCGTTTTACACCATCCGGAAACCTTTTTCGTTTCGGGCAAACTTTTTTTTTTATGGTGCGTCATAAAAACGAAAAAAAAATGATGACGATAATAATAATAATAATAATAATAATAATAATAATAATAATAATAATAATAATACAAATCGGAAAAGGACTCCGCGAGGCTTGTATAATAATCATGCATTTTTTTTTTTGGTATTCCTCGTAGTTTTTACCAGACGACGCGTTTCGCTTCATTTCTCCAAAGTTGCGAATGAAACGCGAGCAAATTTCGTTTCTCGCTTTTTTTTTGTTGACCACTGCGACCACTGTGCCCATTCGATTGATACATTAGTCATTTTTCATATTTCGTTTTCCGTTCAACGGTTATTTGACGATTCTAATTTTTCGATGTTTTCATTACCGAAAAATAATAAGCTTGACGTCACTGCTCGAAGATACGATTGATCGTTGATTGGTTGATTACCGAGCGCAGAAATGCAATAGCTAGGATAGAGAAGAAGCGTGAGTGCGTTTCCGGAAATAGAAGATTTTTGCCGTTTGAGGGCTCGCATTTCGATCGTTTATCTCCTAAGTGCTTTGGCTAATACGATTCTAATCCGGACGCCGGATCTCGCTCAAACGCACTTATGTATCTAAATATATACGTAAATAGATGCCAACCGATAAGTCGAGCCTCGAAATCTGGTGCATCTTAAATTTATATGAATCCTAAAAAAAAAAAAATCATAAAAAAAAGAGAAGCCATCGAGCTACGTGCTTTCGTGGGACCCGTTGACGCTTTCTTCGCCCCGTACGTAAGAACTTCCGGAAGCTGGAGTGCCTTCTCGAGTGCTCATCCACGTTCCCTTTGCCGCTTCCTTTTTCCTGTGCCTTTCGTCGTCTGCATCCCTCGCTCATGTCAAGTGACTCGAAATTCATAAAAAAAAAAAAATTTTTTTTTCTCCTCAAAGTGCCCGACGCAAAGCGGTTCGATTTTTCACTCACGAACAGGTGAAGTTCCACGGAAGCGTTCTTTTTTTTAACTAATTTTATTAATATTTTACTACTTTTGTTTATAAAATGAATATCCCTAAATTTCTTAAGAAATTTAATATCACTAGTCTTATTTACAAAAGGTTCAATTTTATCACTTGAAAATATCAGTTATTAAAAAATTATGAATATTGAATGTCAGTAATTCGTTAAATTAAAGCCAATTTATTTATTATTTATTCATTGATATTAGCAAACATTATTAATCAGAAATTATTCAGTTTATCAATAATGTTGATAATATTAACGTTATGTTAGCAATTTATTTTTCATTATTATTATTATTATTATATATTGCAGCAACAAGTAAATAACGTTTTTATTGTATTAATGAAAAATATTGTTTTCGTTAACAAGGTTATTAGTGTTATTATCATTGAAATTGTTGTCGTTTGTAATTTACTGATTTATAATATTTGTTAATTTAAGTCATTTCCTTTATTGTAATTATGATCATTATTGGTATCGTTATCGTTATCATCATCATCATTATCATCATCATTATCAGTATCATCATCATCATCTTCATCATCATCACCACTGTAATAATAATAATAATAATAATAATTATTATTATTATTATTATTATTATCAACATTTTTATCATCCCAATCACCACAATTATTTATTATTATCACTTTAAAACGAGTAAAAATTCGGCGATCCTGATTGAGAGGCTCGCACAGCCCGGATGATTTTCGACCGTATATCACGAGGAAAGTTGCGTCTCTCGAACAATCCGTGCACAGGCATTATGGAATCCTCGCCAAATAGTGGCAATAATAAAATTAACTCGAAACTCGCCCGAGACGAGTTTTACGAAATACTCGGTCGAAAAGGGAGAAACGTTTAGTTGTACGATATATATTATAGGAAAAAAGGTTTGTACACGGGATAGACGGGATAGACGAGGCGAGTCAACGCAATTCGTTGCGGGCTTGTTTCCAGGGCTCAAAGGGCCGAGACTATTGCGTATTATTTAACGGGGTGCGTAAACCGAATTAGCGACAGAGATAAATACGTCCAAATGGAGGATGATATATCGGCGAGTGAGAAGGACGGTTCAGCAGAAAGAAAGAGAGAGACAGCCGGAGAATTTTCACTGGTTGTGCAAACGCAGCGTTGTGGAAACTCGGTACAATAAAATTTATGAAACGTGAACGACCGGGTTCTATATATATATATGTATGTGGTGTTCGGTACGGGCATTAAGGTTTACCCAAATTTACTTTCGTGAATAGAGTTCCCATTGTCACTTTTACGAAGCATTTACTAAATAAATAAATGATTTTTAGGCTAACCCGATACGAGAAAGGGGGCGGTAAATATTTGTTTCTAATGAGATACTTTTAATGAATTATTTATGTATTTTCTACAGGGTTACTGGCAACTCGACGTATTCCTTGCAGGACATCATAGTAGGATGTAAATGCAACAAATTAAGCCATCAAATGTTCCGCCGAAATTTAGTAGTTTTTGAGTTCTTAAGATTTTTAGTTTTTTCATGAAAAATCCCAGATTACATCATTTGAAACCAATTTAAAAATTATATACGGAGCGATGTATTCAAATTTATGTTATTGTCATAGTTGATGACGCAGCGGATCTTTGTTAGTAATGAAATGTCCAAAAAGCCTGAAACCTTGGCAAATATCAATAATCAAACATTAAATTTTTTGTAATTTTTGCCATTACTCGATCAAAAATGTTGTCTAGTGCAAAAAAAAATACTACACATTTGTTGAAGTAATGGCAAAAATGACAAAAAAATAAATGTTTGATTAGTGATATTTGCTAAGGTTTTAGGCTTTTTGGACTTTTCATTACTAACAAAGATCTGCTACGTCATCAACTATGATAATAACAGAAATTTCAATACGGTCGCTCCGTAGATAATTTTTAAATTGGTTTCAAATTATGTAATTTGGGATTTTTCATGAAAAAACTAAAAATCTTAAGAACTCCAATACTACTGAATTTCGGTGGAACATTTGATGGCTTAATTTGTTGCATTTACATCCTACTATGACGTCCTGCAAGGAATAGGTCGAGTTACCAATAACCCTGTATATATATATATATAAAGAAATCAATAATTTTTCGAGAAAACTATAGAAAACGTTTTCGAGGTTTAGGTTTCGTGTTTAGGTTTCTCGAAACCTAAAAAAAGAACAAAATTTGACTCGTAAATTTCGAAAAAAATGCTCGAGAAAAAAATAAATGTCAGAGAAAAATTCTGAAAAAATTCCAGGCGATTTATTATAAAAATACGCAGTTTTTTCTATTCCTAACAATTTCTTTTAAAACCTATCGTTCTTGGGTTATTTTGATTTTGCAAAACTTGTCGTTTTTAGCAAAAAATAAAATAACTCCCAAAAAAAAATCGCAAATATTTTTGAAAAAAGTAATATGGAGCTTCTGTGTGCTCTTTCAAGTTTTTCTGAGTAAAAAAAAAATTAAAAATTTTTTTTAGAATCGGCGCCGGATTCGCCAGGGTCGAAAAAAGGCCTAACAACGGCCACGTACAAAAATCTGTACCAGGTAGAAAAAAAATTGAAAAAAATATTCAAATACAGTAAACTGAAGTCTGATATATCTTCTTTAAAATGCCGCTTTGGATTTCCGAATATCTTTTTTTTTTGGCAGAGTTATCAAACTTTAAGTGCGGGAAAAAATATCGACTGGTGTATCCAAACTTTTGTGCGGTAGTGTATATATATAATATAATATATATATAATGTTTAAGTTCAAACAAATAAGGTGACTTTCTTTTTATTTTTTTCGAAAAATTATTGTTTCGTTCATTGATATCTATTTCTTCACCCTCGAAGTGATCCCCCCCCCCCCGGATATAACGGACTTGTGTGCCAGGACTTTTTCCAATCCTCGAAGGACTTCCGATACGCGCTTTTTTGATAGGCCCTCTTTGTCTCCTCGATCGTTGCTAATCTCCGTCCTTTCATGGCTTTTTTAAACTTTTCGGAAGAGGAAGAAAATTCGTGGGGGTCCAACTCCGGTGAATACTTTCGAAAGCGAACGATTCTATCCTAAGCGAACGATTCCTCAATGTCTATCGAAAATAAACAAACCGAACACGCAAAACGTCTGGTAATGTCAACACGCGTTGTTTGGACGATTATCGATGATAACGAGACGAGCAAAATACTCATTCTCTCGGGAGAAAAAAATATCGAACATCGAAATTTTTTTCAAGCCGAAAATTTGCGGCCTCGCCAAATCGATGCGCACAAACGAACGCACGCAGTTGCCTTCTATCCTGATACGTCGGACGCTTCTCTTTACGTCTTTCTTTTCTTCGTTCCGTCCTCATCGCGGCTCACATGGACTCACTTGCGATAAACCATTTTTTTTTAATCGATGCGATGCTTTCTGGCCTTTTATCCAACTACGAATGTTCCTGCTGTGCGTTTCACCTCGTCTCCCGCATCGGCTCTTCTCTCCCACGATTCCGATGATTTTTCTTCTATTTTTTCATTCCGTTCTTTTGTGTTTCTCTTTTTTTGCCAATTCTACATTTTATTCCATTTTCCATATAGTGTACCTTCTCACACGATTCCTATAATTTTTCTCGTATTAAAAAAAAATTATATTTTTTCATTCTTTTCTTTTTGGTTTTTTAATTGAATTTCTTTTTTTTCAATTCCATTTCTTTATCCTGTACCTTGCTTTTTCATTCTCTTTTTCCCCTTCTTTTTTGTTTTTGTCATTCTACGTTTTGTTATGTTTTTTTTTGCTTTTTTTAAAAACTTTATTCGTTACCAGATACACTGTTTGTTTTTCTAAATTTTATTTCTTACATCCTTCCTTGTTTTTGCCTTGAAATAAAATTGGAATTTAAAAAATTCTATTTTTATTGTGTTCTTTTTTCCTTTTTTATTCGAATTATATTTGTTATCGTGTTCATTTTTTGTTTACTTTTTTTGAAATCTTATTTTTTACTCCGTTTTTTTTACGTTTCAATTGTATTTTTTTCGGTTGGGAGATCGAACGCGAGTAGGAGAGAAGATGGGGCCGGGAATAAAAGATTCATTCAGTAACGAAAAAATATCGAGATACGAAACGTGGCGAGTGCGATATTTCTCTCGGTGTTGGTATGGCGTATCGGAAAATACGACAAAGAGAAAAAAAAGAAAAAAAAAAGAAAAACGGAAGTACGCGACGAATACGCGTCTCCGGGTTCGTTCATCCGCGCGATTGCCACCTGGTACACTCGTCGATTATTCACAGGGATGCAGGATCTTAGATTACGTTCGTTTTATTGGATCATCGGACGAAGGTAAATTCGAGGCGCCGTATATGCACGATAAAGTCATTTGCGTGCTTGGTCTCGTCGAGTATGAGTTTGATTATTATTGATACGAGTCTGCAGGGATTTATAATGATTCACCGATCTTCGAAATGTAGTTTGGTAAAAAGTTGAAAAAATTCCTAGGGTTTCTATTTTCCCTATATGATAAAAAAAAAATGTTCGAGTTTTGGTTTCACACCCTAAATCGTGTAGGGGCTCTTCGGAAAATTGAAATTATTCGAAACGGGATAAAAGTTTCATTCGCCATTTTTTCATCCCGAAGTCCCCGTTCGGAAACGCGGTGCTTTTAAGTTGCGGACCCTCGATTCATGAATCCGCGATAAATCTGAAAACTTAGCAGGTAGGTATCGTATCGATCGAGAATACTTGGAACATTTTTTTTGTATTTTTTTCGAATTTTTTTTCGATCGCAAGAGGGCACGGGGCAACTGTTAAATACGGGTGACCGGACCGGTCAATTCTTACTTCGAAGGTTGCATTTGATAGTGGGAGGTAAGGGCTATCATACGAGGTTTGTTCGTCAGAGAAACTGACGTTTCCTTTTTTAATTTATTTATTTTTCGAAAATTTATTGCTACGTTCATCGATATCTGTTTCGTCACCCTCGAAGTGATCTCCTTGGACATAACGGACTTGTGCGCCAGGGCTTCTTCCAATCTTCGGAAGGCAGGGCCTGCGGGTCATCCGCAGCCAGCGGTCACCCATCCGACTTCTGGCGCATCAGCGTTAATTACCAACGAGAATGACGCGACAGCTCTCCTCCCGGTCCTTCGACTCTAAAGTGGCGGCCTATTTTGGGTGACTGCTTGGTTTTCGGGTCTCACCACCGATGGAGAGGCGTGGCAAAAATATTTCTCCACCGGCACCACCCCCACAATCGACCTATTGTTCCTTCGCATTAATCCTCTTAACTTTAATATTTACACCGTTCCGGCCTGATTGCGCGAACAATAAGCCCATGCAAAACCTGTCTCCCCGCCGTAACGATCGCAGACCTAAAACAGTCACCCTGTATATAGCCCAAATAAACTCCCGGCCCATTCTCGTCGAAACGTTATAACGACGGAGAACTCTTTTTCAATTTTTCTTTTCTTCGTACATCCGAATCCAATAACATTGTCAATGTTGTTGTCAACTTCGAAATTCAATATTTCCGGTCGTCTAAACACATCACCGTTTCATCGCATCCTCGGTACGACGGTTTGCACGAATTTTCATACTTTGATGGATTTTAACGATTTTCTACTCATTTTGGATATCGGATACGACGAGAATTCGCGAATCGGTAATTCGGCGATCTTAGCTCGATCGAACGCTTCGAAAGACTCTTGTGAAATTTGGGATTAAAATCGAATCGCAAAAAAAGATTGGCATTTGATTTGAATTTTTTATCACACATTTTTTATGAATTTCTGTGAATTTTTAGGAATTTACATGAATTCGTGTGAATTCATATGAAATTATTTTGATTTCTATGAATTTCTATGAAATGACATTGAATTCTATCGATTTATATTAAATTCGATATATTTCCATGAAATTATAATAAATTTTATGAACTTCTATGAATTTGTATGAACTCAGGTAAATTCATATAAAATTATATGATTATAGATAAGACACTATTCATAGAATTTTACATGAATTTACTTGAGATCATACAAATTTAAAGAAGTTCATAAAACTCAATATAATTTCATAGAAATTCATAGAATTAAAAATCATTCCGTATCATTTCACGCGAATTCATAAAAATTCATGGAAATTCATAAAATCGAAAAACAAATTTGTATAATTAGTCATTGACGAAGCTTCATAAAAATTTCAAAAACATTGAAATTTATACGTGTGAAAATGGTCGGGGTTTTCGAACGAAATTTTCATTTCGAAGCTTTTAGGATGTAACGAAACGACCATTACACACACAGATAGTAGAGGGACCCTTTACCTAACGTTCCATTGTTTTCCCTAATCGGCTTAAGGGCGAACATTTAAATTTGGCCGGGCGTCACAGACCTAGAACAAATATTACCAACGTTCGTCATTTATATGGGTTTGACTTTTTCGCCCCTTTGGTACACCTCGAAAGTCGAAATTGCCAAAAAAAAAAAAAAAAATATTGGGCCAAAAGAGAGTAATTATGTAGGTGGAAGGGCACGCGAGTCGAGGTTAGATCTGCACCGAGTCGCCTTTCTTTTATGCACTCAATAATAGGATTAACAAGATTAACCCGGTAATAATGATTCGGAGCGACGTACCCCGCGGTGAAACCGACCGTTTTCCTTTTCCTTGCCCGAACAATTATACGAAAGTGCACTCTATAAATAAATACGCGAAACGGTTGAACGGTCCGACAAACCCCGATCATTCCGTCCGTTCTTGGAACTTTATTCGCATAAAATGGCCACTCGTGAACATGCTAGAACGACAAAATCACGGCCAGCGAAAAGTTTATTTTCGATATTTTCCTACAAATGTAAAGGCGATTCACACCTAATTTGGATAAGTTTGTAAAGCTTGAGTTTCTGAAATTTCGGAAAAATCTCGAGGGATCAGCGCTGAAAAAAAGCAGGCGCGCGTTTCGTTTGGCCCACAACGCGCTTTTTTCGCAAAAGAATGAAGAAAAAAAAATTCTCAAAAGAATGAATAGCGCACAAAAAATGAAAATTCTAAAAAAAAACCTGCAA
Organism: Ophioninae sp. B BG-2022a; assembly: GCA_030522765.1. Classification (NCBI taxonomy): domain Eukaryota; kingdom Metazoa; phylum Arthropoda; class Insecta; order Hymenoptera; family Ichneumonidae; species Ophioninae sp. B BG-2022a. Next base: position 12,230 of record JAPYZJ010004737.1, read on the forward strand.
AAATTCTGGTCAATTCTACATGTAATTTTTAATCATGAAATTTTTCGTCATGTAGTGTCATGTTATTTTATTCATGTATTTTTTTCTGTCATGTAATTATTTTACTCTATCTTTTCCTCTTTGATTTACTTTTTCAATTTTTTTTCTCGAAAAAAGCGCGTTGTAGTCCAAACGAAACGAGCTCCCACTTTTTTTCAACGCTCACAGTGTTTGATATGTGACACAGGATTTTTCTGATTTACTCTGATTTAAAAATTTGGGCGTTAATTTTTTGTTTATAAAAAATATTGTGAAGTCAAATCGTTCCGAAAAAATCAGAAAAAATTCTCGAGTACCTCTGAGAGGTTGTACAATAACATAAAAAATCGCGGGTCAAATCGGAGAGGTAACGCGTCAAACCCAGGTCGAATCGGTATGGAATGCCCCATATACAGGGTGTCCCAGAACTTAACGTCAAGCCGAAACGGGGTGACAGGATTGATTGTAACTATCATGAGAAAAATTAGAAAAAAAATCTATCCCATGCAGTTTGAAAATTATGGGCATTTAAGAAAAACTTAGAAATTTGGTCAAACTGTAACCATTTTTCGGTTATTGTGGTTAATTTTTATTATTTTTGTTCATTTAAACTTTGGAACCGTAAGCCTAAATAACATTTCTAGAACCACAGTCAAAAATAAATTCATAGTTTAACAAATAGTCTTAATTCTAGAAAACTTGGGGCAATTGTGTCATTATTTTTG
>JAPYZJ010004738.1:0-20942 GCA_030522765.1 Ophioninae sp. B BG-2022a
TGAATAGTTTGCGCGATAGACGCTTCCAAAGTGGTAAAATGTGTGCCCCCCCCTCCTGTTACTTCTAAAATAAGAGAATGATAAAATTTAAAAAAATATATGATGTACATTACTATGCAAACTTCCACCGAAAATTAGTTTGAACGAGATCTTGTAAGGAGTTTTTTTTTAATACATCATAAATCGTAATCGTAAATAATGTGTATAAAGGGTGCAACCCTTTATACACATTATTTAAAGACCCTTAACGAAAACGAAAACTGCGTATTCTACCCATCACTGGGATAGTTTTTTCAAAACATCGATCTTTTATATTATGTTACTTGCTGCTACGGAACCCTTCATGGGCGAGTCCGACTCGCACTTGGCCGATTTTTTTCCGTTTTAAAATTCGATGAAAATGTGATACCGGAAATGCCACATACTAGGTTGTTAAAACTAACATCCTGATTGTTATTGAGACATATAAATGTAAAATGTGGCAAATAGATCAAGGAATATGATAATTCAAAGCTATTTTTTAATTAAATAAACGAAATGTTAATCGAATCGTTTGTTTGCAAGTAATCCTGGTGAAAGTGTTAAGAAAAAAGATTTGGGTTTGCTTGCAGAACGGTGATTGGCGAAAAATGTTTATACCGAGCGGAAGCGACGCGATTGGACCGATTCACGCGAAATCGTTCGACCTAAAGGGACTAAAGGAGGCGACGCAATACGAGGCTGTCGTTCGCTCGAGGAATCGATTTGGATGGAGCGCCCCCTCGGAAGTTATAAGATTCGCTACCGAAGGAGCGCGTGAGTGAAAGGCCTGAATTGATATTAACCCTTCATCCCGACTCATGGGTCGTTTTCGACCCAAGCGAAATTTCAAAGTGCTGTAATTTTTCGTGAGGTCCTCGAGATTTTCGATAACAAAAGTATAACAATTTTTTTTTTTTTCAAAATATTTCTATTGGGGCTTCAAGTTGAGGGTTGAAAGAAGCTCCATGAATTTTTTCAGATTTTTTAAAGCGTTTTTACTGATCCGAATAACGCAAAGACGAAAACGACCCATGAGTCGGGATGTAAGGTGCCGAAAATATGAGTCGGGATGAAGAGTTAAAAAACGAAAAGCAATGTTTGCATTTGTTTTTTTGTGTAAAACAAAGGGCTCTTTTAAAACATTCAAAAATCGAGGATGTGTTAAAATCCGTTACAGTGGGTCGTTTTTGCCTTAATTATTTAATTATAATTAAATAATTAGTAATAATGAATATATAATTTATATTATTTTAGAATTATTTCCTACATAAATATAATATTTTTTTCTTTAAAGAGCAACCTTTTTCCTTAAAAAAAAAACTGCTATTGAAAAAAAATTCCCATAGTTTACACTTACTCTATATTTTTTGGAAAAAAACTTTTTTTCACGATTTGCTCATTATTTGGTGAAAAATATATATAAAAAATAAGAAAAATTAAAAAACTATTATTCTCCCTTGAAAAGTATATCCTATAGATAAACCATTAATTTTTGCAGATTCTTTAATGAATAATTGTGAGTGTGGTAGCGCGAAGACAAAAACCACCCAGATTTTCATAAAATTGTATCAGCAATCATTTTGTGATTCGGGGAAGCTTAAATTACCAATTACTCAAATTACCAATAAATATTACCAAGCTCGGCTTGCGAATAAAGTTAAACGGTTCTATTTGAATACGATGCTCCAAATTCCTTTTGCAGTTCCTCAATCGAACAAGCGTTGCAAAGTTAACAAGACTTCGGAGGAATCAGTCACGGATAATAACGTCGGTGAGGGTTTTTTCATCGTAGAATTCCTGCTCTGATAAATATTAGGTGTAGTAAAAAGAAATCCATTATTTTTTGGTCATCCAATGTACTGAGTCAACCAGTCGCAAAACTGTCGCAAAGTTCATAACTAGAGCCGTCTATTGGAAAAATAATGGATTTCTTTTTACTACACTTAATAGTTCTTCATTTCCAAATTCAAATGATAACGCGAATTCGAAATTCCACCAGTTGTTCCAGATCCGATGTCGCAGGAGTATCCTCCATTATTTTCGGTGAGCAAAGCCGATTCGCGATCGCAAAAGGACGAAATCCGTTTGTTCATCCTGACGACGATCTTCGCATCGATCAGATGTTCCCTCTGGTGATCCTCCTCGATCCAAATTATTTTCCTCGCTCCGTTTCTTCGGCTCGGCGATGAACGACGAGAAAATGAAAAATGACTTGGTTGACGATATTGTTATCGGAATGATAAGAAGCACGAAGGGAAATTATTCGTATGGACACGTTTCCATTGTAAAACGGATTTCAATAAATCTTTCGTACACCGAAGATCCTGGATAACGATTCTCGCTGAAAAGATATCTCTTTCAAAGGACCCTTCCACTCTGACGAATTTCAGTGAAACGCCGGAACAAAAAGAACATTCTGAATAAACATCAGGATGTTTATTGTTGATTTTTCGTATAACCTCTCTTACCAAGATTCGTTTTTTTTTTGCCGAATGAACGCTACTCTCGAAAATTCGTATCGTGTGTAAAAAACGTTTATTCCTAATGCGGAGGGCGTTAAAAAAAAATGAGAAAACGACGAGTAAAAATCCGTCGATCCGTTCACCCAATTGGAACGATCTCTAGCTTGTCAGGAGACGAACGTGGTTGTTTATTTTGTTGTTGATTATTTTTCTTTTTTATTGATTAAATCATCCTGAATGTTCTTTGCTTTTTTAATCGTTCTCATAATTTTGCTCTCGTTTCCTTTTCTTTTTGACTGTACGTTTTGGTTTTTGTAAACTTGTTGCCATCCTTTACAATTATTATTATCTTATTAGAATAATAATAATAATAATAATTAATAATAGTACAATATAATTATCATATAAGACGAGATTTTACGCAACTTTCGCAGTATGAAAAAACAGTTGTCGCTTACTAACATTCTTCTCACTTATACTCATCGCCAAACGGGTTTTATTCCTTAACTTTTTTTTTTCTTCTTGCACGAGAGGGGGGAGGGCCTCTTCCTCGAAACTGCGAAAAAAAAATTCAATCAAACCAGGACATTTCTCATATTTTTTTTTTTTTCGTTTTCAAAATTCGATGTCGAAAATTTTCACGTAAAAAGAAATGGTCGTTGCGCGCGATTATCGGAGCTCGTCGGATAGTCGAAATTACGAGGAGGCACGACTCGAGATTTTAGATCGGGATGATGCAGTGATGTAAACAAAAAAGAAACGAAAAACAGAAGAAAACATTTTCTCTCTCGGTCACTGTATTTTGTTCTTGCGCGCCCTTGTTCTCCCTTTTCGTATCGTTTTCTTTTTTTTTCGCTATCTACCTTTCTCACTTTTTCTCTCGCACACACTTTTATCCTCTTGCTCATTCTTTTTGCTTTAACTGCGTGTTTGTTGTTTCATTTTGTTTTCTTTTTTTTCTCTCTTCGTAATAATATAATCGTCGCTTCTTTTTTTTTTGCTGTATCGTGAGGGGCTGAGGATGGGGGGGGGCTCTTACTCTCCCGGAATAGGCGTTTTTTAATTCCTGTCGGTAGCTCGGAGCTTCTCCTCGACCCATTCCTCGGATGCCTCCGAGAGATCCGTTGCCTGTATGTACTTCTGCACACCGACCAGCGACTTCTTCAGAGCGTCGAACGAGCTCGAGTACAACATCTTCTTCTTGACCTTCGCCGTGTCGGGACACCACGACATCAGGAACAATTTTTGTTTCTTAGAAGCCTGTTTACGATAACGAAAAAATCATCATGTTTTATAATCAGTTCGAACGAAAAGGGATTCTTCATGAATTCAAATCGAATATCAAACGTGAATAGTCCTAAAAATCTCGTAACAGCAAAACCAATAACGCCAAAGTTTGCGTCATAGGAAAGGGGAACGATTATTATTTTTTCTCAATTTCTTCATTCTTATCGAAATCGTTTTCCTGCGTTTTGTGGAAGAACATCTCAAAGGATTTAAATCCTTCTTGGAGTCAACCCTAGTGAAAATGAAATTTGAGCAATTCTAAAGGCACTTCTTTTTCGTTTATTTCCAACGATGCAATCATCGACCCCGTAAAATCAAAGAATCGAAAGATAGAGAATCGAAGTTTACTCCAGAAAAGGCAAATTCGTCAATAATTGTTCCGTGCACCAAATTTTCCAGTGCGGGATGAAATAGTAGCTTAATAACGTAAATATTATATTATTACATATGATTGAATTATTATTATTATATTATCTATTTAAAATGAACATATTATAAAAATAGCTAAATAATGAAATAATAAGAAAAACAATATCAAAAGTTATAAATACTAACATACAATACGTAAAAAGTATTTTTCTTTAGTTTGTAAAAAATATAAAGACACATTTTGGTCACAAGGGATTATGATCGTAGGTTAATTCTTACTTCAGAAGTGCCCTGGCACTGGTGAGTGTACTCAAAGTCGAATAGGCCGTAGCGGCACTCGCCACTTCCGCCCTTCTGAAGATCCTCCAGGAAGGCGTCGTAAGCGGCGTCGCGAGGTCCGATCACCTCAACATCGATCTGCTTCTCATCCTTGATGTAAAAAATTACGTATCGATGCTTCTTGTCCTTCTTTATTTCCTCGTACGTCGTCTTACAAACGTCGGCCACGGTCACACCGGATGCCTGTGAAGTTGAAAAAAAAAAACAGTATGGACAAAGCGCTTTCGTCCACTTGGAAATTTAAAAACGACTTTTCTCCCAAATGGCTGAACCAATCGGGACGAAATTTATTATGTGCATTCAGGACGATGGCACCAAGGGTCTAATGGTCGCCATTTTGAATAAAAATGTTTCATCCCTGAGAAATCGGGGTTTTTAAATTTCGACTATCTTTCTCGCACTCACGTGTCACGTGATACAAGTTCTTTCTCAACTCGTGAATCGTAGCTTATAAATCTTTCATTCGCTTTTATTTTGTCTCTTTAAGGGCCATATTTAATTCGATTCGAACGTTCGTTCCTCCCTTTCTCGCGCATTAGTTTTGACACGTGGCGACAATAAGACGAGCTACGCGGTGTGTGTAGCCGGGACAACTTTAGAAACGATTCCGTCGCGTTCCCTTTTAGCGTCGTGTACACGCGTGGGATGACATTTATTTCCGTACGTCTCTTACCGAGTCTATCCCGCTACTTGTACGCGAAAATCTCTTCGCGTTCCCGTCGAACGGATATATTTCTCGTTACGACGAACGAAAGAAGACGAAGAAGAAAAAAAAACGTGTAATACATCGGGTTTCCATTGTTATTGGGTCTCTCGAGTCAATTGTAACACATAATTATCATAATAATTGTTTATCCAACGTCACGATAATATTGTTTCTAAAAATATATACATCCGGATACAATGTTACGTTCAAGGTCTTCCTTAAACTCCCAAATCCAAATTTCTTCGAAATTCGTCGAACGACATTTTTATTTTTTTCTTAATTATTTTCATTCACTAAAAACGTGTGGAAATACAAACATGGCGGAAGAAAAGAAAAATTCGATCAATTCCGCGTATTTTTGCCAGGGAGGCATCGACGTCGAAAATTTTTCGACTTTTTTTTTTCAAGGTCACTCGCGGCGACAATCGTCCCGAAAGTCCACGCGTTTCTTTTCTTTTTGGTCCACCCAACAATTTAAAAAATTTCGTGTCCCGATACTCGTTTCGTAATTGTATCGAGGATGTTCACGAGGCTCAAGGTTTTCGTTCGCTCTCAAATATTGCGGTATATATATATATACACACTCAAATACGAGTTCGGTAGCTTACGATGCTCGTTCTCGCGCGATATTTATAAGTTTTGGAACTATTGCCCATTCCTCGTCTACGGTGACTCGAGAGCCTCGTATATGTAAGAGATATACCAGACGATTCCTTGAGTTTCGCCCAAAACCCATCTCGAAGAACATCGTTCTCAAGTCCAGCCAAGGGTAAATATATCGACTCGACTCCAACAAAATCAATTATTTGACGAAAAGTTGGCGAAAACAGCACAAAGAGAAGAATAAAATTCACGATTTTTTTTTAATTCTGAATTTTTTATCGAACTTTTAATTTGCAACCCTTTTTTTCAATAAAAATTAAGATATCACAAAATCGATTATTTAACGAAAAGTTGACGAGAAAAGCAAAAAAATTCAAATAAAATTCACGATTTGTTTTAAAATTTGAATTTTTCGTCGAATCTTTTCATTCAATTTACAATTCTTTTTTTATCAAATTTACGACAAAGATGTAACGAAATCAATTATTTAACGGAAAGTTGACAAAAAAAATCGATAAAAACTCACGATTTGTTTTTAATTCTGATATTATCAATTGAACTTTTTCTTTCAATTTGCAATCTCTTTTTCTTCTTTCAAATTTACAATAAAGATATCACGAAATCAATTATTTAACGAAAAGTTGACGAATAAAACAAAAATGGCGAATTAAATTTATGATTTACTTTTTAATTCAGAATTGTTAATTAATTTGAGAAATTCTTTTAATTCTTGAAAAATCAGATACGAAAAACCGACAATTTTGAAAAACGTTTTGTTCTGTCTTTTCGATGTTTTCCAAAGTTGTAAAAAAGGCTGGCAGGGAAAAGCCTCGTGGCTCGGAGCTTTCGTTGTAGAAATGCCGGGCGGCGTGGCACAAATCGATATTTCTCCAACGTCAATGGGGGTAGGAATGGAGGAAGGGAGAGCGGAGAAAAGTGCGGATGAGGGCGCGCGTAGTCGGTTGGAAGCATGCGGTGCAAAATGTGAGCGTTTAGATGGGACTATCCGAGTACGAAACCTCTCCCCTCGAGGGCATTTTTTCACGAGCTTCCAAGGTCAAAGAGACGCGCGACGGGGATGAGTCATCTGAAGCAACCCTCCCCTCTTCCCTTTCGCCCTTTGTTCGTGCAAACGACAGAATCAATGAATTTCATTTTTTCTTAAATATATTATGCGTTAACAAAATTTATTTGAATTGTCATTTGTTTTTTTGCAATTCGTCAAAAACGAACGGTAGAATAATTACGAATCGCCTTTCCCGCCATTTTTCCCAAATTCATCAAATTTTCTCGCAGTTGAATAAAACGAAAAGAAAATTCGAAAACGCGTTTCAAAATTCATAACTTTGGCATCGTTCGTATTCTACGGGAAATTCACTTTTTCCAATAATCGCTTCATTTTCTTCGTCATCGATAATCTTCACGAGATTGAGCTTGAATTTCTGATAAAAGCAAAGAAAAAGAGTTTTTTATTTTCTTAATTTTCCACATTTTTTTTCGTTACGAAACTTGACGATGAAAAATACTTTCATATTTAAGGGGATTCTCAAGTTTAGACGAAAATCCAATGGAAATAGCTATTCGTCATTTGAACGAGCGGAATCTTGCTAAATTTGACTTTTCGTCGTAAAAACAATAATTGTTGATAACCTCATAACAAAGTTAACAGTGACAATGGTTAAAAAAAAATAATACTCGTCGACGAGCAATACTTGTCAATAAAAACCGTAACGGTCGATAACGATTATTAATAACAATAACGATGTTTAATAAAAATACTCAATAATAACGATAACAGAGAATAACGATAATCGTTACTAACAATAATTGTTAACAATAATAATTATAAAAAAATAATCATTCGTGATAACAATAATATTAAAGAATAATCATCCTCAACAACAATAATTATTATTTAACAAATATTATTGTTAACAATAATAATTGTTTGGGTTTAACTGTTAGCTTTGGGTTTAATTGTTCAACAAATAATTTATAACAATTATTCAACAATTATTATTGGGCTTTACGATTTATTCCGTAAAAATTTATTTGACCTGAAAATACCTAATCGCGATATCGGCGCCAAAGTCAAATCAGAAGGAAACAATTTTCTCCCGGATCGTGCACAGAAAACGTAATATAAATATTCAAGTAACAATAATTATCGGTATTCGAATGGAGAAGTCCTAACAATTAGGCGAAGTACCGGTGATTCTTTTTCGCTCCCTCTCCCTAGGAGCGCCAACCCTACCCCCCCCCCCCCCCCCCCCCCCCCCCCCCCCCCCCCCCGCCCCCCCCCCCCCCCCCCCCCCCCCCCCCCTCGAAAAAGCCATTGCAAGCATGAGAGAGTTGTCTCCCGCAGCTGTCTTTACCCGAATTATTATTTTCTTCTCCGCGCCTCCCCAACGCGTTTTCCCTTCACGAGCGTTCGCGAATCACGATCGAATTTTCCTAACCGAAAATTTTGGATTTTTCAAATGCCAGAGATAACAGCATGGATAATTTTATTCGAAACGTGATTCCATCACGAACGCAGAATTTTTGTCCAAGCAAATCGATTTCTTCGTTCAGGGTCACCGAGGAAAGAAAGAAGGACCTCTGGTTTTAAATATTCCGTTTATCGATGCTTTACTCAACGATTTTTCGTCCTTTCTTTTTTTCGTGTTTTTTGAATGTTTTTTCTATTTTTTTTTTTTCGTCGTCGCGTCGAGAATTTCTATAGACGTCTGTCAATGATGAACGCGGAGTATCCGGAGAGAAGTGATTCATCGTCTGAGCGCTTCCTGGAAACTCCGGGAACGGTCATCGCCGAGCGAAACGCGAACGAGTAGAGGGGGGGGTGAATGGGCGGGGGAAACGCGCTGAAATCGAGCCCCACATCGTATTCCCGGAAAAATAAGATCGGAATTTTGAAAAGTATCGTTATATCTTTTTCGAAAAGTGACTTCGGCGGAGGGAATTTTGTGAACGGGGAAAAAAAATTTCGCTTAATGCTCAATTCGTATCAAGAGTAAATGGCGAAGTCTCCCCCCTCCCCTCCTCCCTCCGCCGCGCCGCTCGACTCCGGCACGCCATGGAATCCCGTCTGCGACAAATTCGTGAAATCCTACTGAAATCAAGTTTGTCACTTCGCCACCCTTCTCCCGTCGAATGGCTGTTGCGAGAAACAAAAAAGGTTAACCGTTCTGTCGAGATAAATGAGGAATCGTCCGCGTTCGCGATCTCCGAAAGTGCCGGGAGAAGTAGAAATGGCCGACCGACGCGTCCGCCTCGCGGCATAACCACAAAGTAACGATATAGCTTTTTATGCGGTCTCGCGATAGCCGTAACGACGGTACGAGAAAAGAAAAAAAAAACAAGAGTACGTTTGCAATCGAAGATTTATCGTTTGCAACGCGCGATAATAGATATGCAATTGCTATCTTCAAGCGGTCGCAAGATTGATCCGATATTCCGTGGTAGATCGTCGCGACGAGGAAATCTCCCGGGCGGCGAGAGCGAAGCGAAGGGTGGAGGGATAGAAGGGGGGGGGGCACCGGTGAAGGCTCACGGTTTCGTCGGTGTCAAATATATTACGTTTTCTTTCTTGCCAACGACGATATTTTCGCGAAAACGATAGAAATACAATGCGAGACGGAAAGATGCAAAAAGCGGCGGAGATAATTGAAACTTGACACGATCACTGCGAATCTGTACAAATATGACGGGTCTGAAACGTTCGCACGGACTCGCTGCGGCGTTTCCCAACCGTTTTGCACGTGAAGACGAAAAAAAAATTCCCGTGCCGCAACGTTGTAATTCTCGATTTTTCGGCACACTGAGCATGCTCGTTGAAAGATAATTACCATTTTTGAGGATATCAGACGTGTATTAACTTGAGTTTTTCTTGTCTCGTGTTTTATTCTCTCGAGTAAACAAGCGCACTACCCGACACTTTTTCACGTATACTGCGAGGGGGGGCTTTGGTAGAACTGAGAATCTCCGGGCAGTTTCGACGAGGGTACGGTTTCGTTTTCTCTCTCTTCCAGTTTGGCTGAGCGCCACTGTACGAATAGGCGGCGCTTCAGTCCGGCCACCGGTTATAAAACGTGTCGGCCAACGCGATAACGGTATGGTTTCGGTGATCGCTCTTCTAACAGCCGTACACCATCAGCGAATAGCAGCGAAACGGGAAGGGAGGATCCTCCAGTTACGGAACATGCGCGAAATCGAGATTATCCGGTACGCTTGCGCACTCGTGATCGGCGCTGGGGTCGCGCGGATGCGCGCGCAACGCGGCTTCCCCCATTCTGCCCCGTTCTCACTGCCGTACCTTTGTAGTTTATGGTTAGCCTAAACTCGATCATTTTAGATTCCCGGATTTGTTGTTACCAATTTTTAGACTATCGAGCTTTTTATTAAGATTGTCATGTTGCTTTGAACTTCGCAGCCCGCGGATTGTTACGATTGGATCGTATTTTCTGCGTTTTGAGAATCTCTCTTCCAAATTCTTTTTTAGATGAGATTTCTATTTTTACATTTGAATCGGATAGGTGATTGTGACCCTTTGCGACGTTACCCACGCTTCATCTGAGAAACTCGCAAAAGGAACGAAAATGAAAAACGTAGAAATAAATATCGAGAAATTAGGCAAAAAAGATAATTGACGACTGAATCTGTCGAATTGTGGGAAACAACGATAATAGCGTTCAGAGGACGAATTTGCATACGGTACAACTTTCGTCCGCATCTTGACGTTAGTAGCGTGTGCGAAGTCGATACAAACGCTATTTATGAAACGACTGCACACGAGCCCGTCGTACTCGGTACGACGATCGAAAAGCGTCGAGTCTTCGTCGCATCTTTTCTCCCCACAATCTTCGCCGTCTATAGAAAACAACGCTTTTTAAATGATCAAAAGTCCTTTTTCACCATGCCTATCAACGAACTAGACGTACCGACGGAAAAGAAATCGATGCAATTTTATCGAAATTAGTCATTACTGTGACAAGGACGCCGATGCGCGCGAGGGATAGAGGGGACCAATGAAAAATCGGAACGTGGGGAAATTGCCTTATATGGGCAGCGGCATGCAATAGGCCCCTTCTGCTGTGCTCTCTTGCCGCCTGGACGCCGGGAGGGTTATGTGCGCTCGCACGCGTTACTCTCTACACTCTCGCAATCGGCACACATACGTTTCGACCATTTCGACCAATTTCACTCCCATCGATCCGCGTATGCTATCCACCTAGCGGCCAACTCGACAACTTTTATTTTTTTACTCCCCTGCGGAAACTACGATGCGTTACCAATCTGAGATGAGCACAGGAGAGGTTCGTTCAACCGAATATCGAGTCGAACCGTTCGATATGCATCGTTTCACACTAAGCGTTCCCGATGGGTTTTTTTGTTTGAGTTAATTCTAAATGAGCTAAAATTCCGTATCTTCGACAATTCACTTGTGGCGAAACGACCGTTCGGAAAAAATTTCCCCTTGATAAACCCATTAATATCGTTCCGTTTTCTTTTGTTTAAAACTTAATCTCTCAAGAAACCCTTGACCTTGGATCTTTTATCTAGGACCACGACTGGATGTGTGATACACGTCCTCAACGACATGTAGAATATTTACATAACCTCACATATCCTGAGACCCAGTTTTTTTTTGGTAAAACCAAGCATCAGGCTCTGCGGAATCGTGCGAGAGACAGCTGAAATATTTGAATCGAAATTTCTCAGAGATGGATATCTTTTAACGTAGAACAAAACAACAAATAAACAAGACACAAGAAAGAAGTTTGAACTTAAAAGAAAATAATTCTGCGTTTATGAAATCTACAGAACTCGAAGCTTGGTTTGTTAAAAACCAACAACGGTCTATGAGAAACCGCGATTCGGAAATTTGTGAGGTTATGTACACCGTTTAAGTGTCCTTACCTCGCGGTGTTACCACGACGAAGCTGATTCCTAGAAAAATAAACAAAATTCGCCATTTTTCGATGTTTGAAATGACTGCTTGTTCTTAAACAAACAAAAAAAACAAAAAAACACGGTATCAGCGTCTTGTTTTTCATTTTCGCGTGTTCCAACCGGAAGTAAACTCGACGCAGGATTTTTACCGACTATGTGTCAAACTTATCGGTAAAAATTCTCTACTGATCGAATTTGGAACTCTTTGTAGGTTAACTGAATCAATGCACGGTTTTGATTTTCATATAAATTCCCCACGGAAGGAAAGTAACCTTCATTCATGTTTTCGTTCAATTTGTGTTGAAATTATCGACCATACGAATTATAATCGTTTCCATTAGATTAATGAGAATTTTACGCTTCATCCGTAAAGATTGAACTTTTACGGACTAAAAAAATGTGGAGCACAATTCTTCGGAAATTGGACAATCGTTTACTGAACAACATTCGCAATAATTCTGGTTTCCATTTCGTAGACTTCGAAACGCTTGTTTTAATTATGGCAATTAACGATCGCGAAGCAATTATGTAGAAAAATCAAAACGAAAATACGTCTAGTAAGAATCCGAAGCTGGATACACCGATTACTCCACTGAAGCTGTTTTTACTTGCAAGAGATTTTCATCATTCCTCCAGCTCGATTTTCAACGATTTCTGTAACCCTCTGAAATAAAAAAAAAAAGGTATGAAAAAATGAACTCAAAAAGGGACGTTCAAGAATGTGGTGAAAGATCGACGAGAAGATCCGTTAGAAAAAAAAAAACAAAGTAGCGGAGATTACGACGACCTTGCTTCCGGTCTGCGTGTAACAAGATTGTGGCGAAGTGCAAAATAGCAAAATGCAATCCCAGCGATTTTAATGACACGGTATTACATTTCCTCCGTCGTTGCAGCTGTCTCGATCGCCTATCGTATTTCCTATATATTATACCTACATGCATGTCTATAATCGTACGTCGTATAACGTATATACAAACGAAAATTTAAAAAAAAAGGAAAAAACACGCATGTTTACAGGTTTAAATTTCGATTATCGATACGCGATTAATCGAAGTTTTCGTACTTCGCAAGAGGAATCCTAACCTCGAAAATTCGTTATAATTATAACTTACAATAAGATCGCGCGACATCGCGATACCAAACGGTAATTATCAGTCCTATTTAAAAAAAAAGAAAACGTACGTTGAGTATTATACACGATTCATGTCTATTCTATTATCAATTACGTGTGTCATACTTTTTATCTGTCGCATCATTTAATTGTGACTCCACAAAAAAATACGGAGAAGCGATGCACATACAATTTTATATCATTTCTTCATCGACGATTTATCTGTACGTCAACATTCGTCACTGCACGTCGCAATCGATTTAACCCTCAACTCGGTATTCGAGGCACCTCAATCACGTGTACCTGGCTCGTTTTTGTCTTCGCGCTACCACATCCACAATTATTCATGAAAAAATTTGAAAATTTCATGGTTTATCTTTAAAATATACTTTTTAAGGGAAGATAGTTGTTTTCTATTTTTCATATTTTTAATATATTTTTTTCATCAAATATTGAGCAACTCGCGAACAAAACGGTTCGATTTTTTAAAAATATAGCGTAGGTAAAAATTATGTAAATATAATTAAATTATTAATTATATTTACAGAAAAAAATAATAATATTCGTGCAGGAAATAATTATAAAAAGAAATAAATATTCAATTAATTCATAAAAATATCCGTTCAAAAAATTTGGAATAACATTTTGGGCCAGGCGAAACGACCCACGTTCGAGGATTGAGGGTTAACAAGCAGCGAACATAACGATCGTTCATACATCTTCGCGCAATTTGTTTTTCAACATTGTTTCTCTTACTTGAAGTAATGAGAAAGCGATTCGTCGATGTTGGACAAAACGAAAAAAAGAGTGCAGCTTCGAGCGTCGAACTTTCGTACAATTTGCGTTAAACGATTTTTCGGGCAAAAAAGAAGCTCACGTTAAGCTCGAACGCGTCGATTTCTGATTCAAATATTATTAATGATAATTACTTTTGTTATTTATTTCAACCAATCACTCGCACGTTCACAATTTGACACAACGTATTATACCACCAGTTATATATATATAAGTTTGCTGTTACAATTAACAATGTCGTTTTTTTTTCTTCTTTTTAAATAACTGTATATAATACGTGGATAGCAATGTAGCTATAGTCTCTTCGCTCTTACTCTCGTATCGAGGATCTTGGTCGATGACCTACGTAAAATTTGAGAGTCTCCAGTTGTCACTCTCTTCGAAACGAACGGAAGGCGTATCTTTTCCTGCCACATTACGCTTGGAAACACATTACAACGAAAAAAATCGTCCCATCGTCTACAAAGCCGGACCAACGAATAAAAAATCGAGGGGACAATAATCAGTAATTTTCTCGTCTAAAAATTCGCGTCACTTTAAAAGTGGAAAATATTGGGTAGCTGACGACTGGAATTTGAGCATTTACTCTGGCGAATTATCGTACTATGTACACGTAATTCCGATCGAATGTATCGCTATCGCAAACGAAAAAAAAAAAAATACATTTTCACGCATCACGTAAAAAAACGGACGTAACTTTCATGCTATCGAAAAAAAATACGGAAGGGACGTGTTCCGTTCGAAAAACCATCGAAACCCGGATTATTTGTCACTTCAGAAGCATGACGTTTTACGTTTTGTGGAAATTGCCAAAAAAAAAGGCAGGTTTGTGACAAATAGGTAAAAAAACGTCATTGAACAATTCCAAATATTGCCAACGATTGGAACTGACTATTGTGGTTTTCTTAAAAAAAAAAAAGGAACAAAACTCGAATTTCTTTCTCGAGTGACGAGAGCCATTGGATAAAATCGACGTTACGAATGTATCGAACCGTTAGCCTTCGCGTTGACTCCTTGAAAAATCGAGTCTCAAACGCTATTCACGAAAAGCTTAACGGCGTTGCTAATATCGATGCCGAGACGGCAAAAAATATATATCTTCACAAATTGATTCAAAAATGTTCATCTAATACTTTTAATTGATCGGACGCTTCTAATTTTCGTGCGCAGAGCCCGAATTCTCTCGAATGGCGCTTTGTACATGTACCTTATGGGTTTACAACGTGATGTATTTTCAGAGATTTGAAATATTGACCTCGCTGTGATATTGCAACGAGAACGAAAAAAAAAAGAGAGAGAACGGAAAAAAAACATGGAAATGAACGCAACTATCGTCGTCTTAATCGTAAGTAATGGAATAAGAATGCAGCTTGCGAGCGAAACCGTAGAGCTCGTTTCGCTTCGATGTTGCGGAACATGAATATTTCATTAAATCGAGAGAGTCTTTCGACGTTCGGTCATCCAGCTTTATTCACACATCCAGCGTTGGCCGATTTATCGGACTGGGATCACCAACGTAAAATCGTTAGATGAGACCCCGCTTCTTCTTGTAATCTTCCAGGTTCAAGGATCTTCGAGGCCCCGTATCCTTTATGTTACTGATCGGCTTTGGTAAAACGCTCACCGGATTACCTGCGAAAAACGAACAAGTCAGCATTGCAAAATCCAACTGATTCGAAAAATGATTCGGTAATTATGCAAAAGTGGGACATTCTACCAATTTTGGCGGCAAAAATTTATTTTTCGTAAGAACGTCTTCCATAGGTCACCACTAGTGAATTTAAGTCAGGGGAGACTGAGATTTTGTATTATTTCCACAAGTTATGAGAAACGACAAAATAGTGGATTTTTAATGCATTTTGGCACCTAAATTGGTGATGAAGAGTAGTATATGAAGATATGGTGATGAAGAGTGGTATATTTGAAAAATAAGCATTTCAAAATGTAATACTGATGTCAGATCGCAAGTACCATTCCCTCCTCTTTTATTAAATCGAAAATAAGATTTTTTTATTCAATTGAAAAATAATTCCCACTTAACCATCTTAAAATCAAAAAATTAAACCAACCAATACACCGCACACACACGCTATAAGAGGTGACAAAAAGTATGGTTCTTCAATATTATATATGTTATCAACTGTACAATGGAATCGAATGTTCATCTAAAAAATTTTTGGAATGACGTTGGTCTGTTTTAAACTCTTTTGAAACCTCTGGCAACAACTAAATATTGTATTTGAATCAACGAAAAACCACCATGATTTTAAATAATAATAAGAATAATTCGTGAAAATAAAGTTTTTGAAGTATAATAGCAATAATATTAAGGACGCTTAATAATCTTAAGAATAGCCACAGGAAGCTGTGAAATTATTCAGCGCGTCGAACTCACTTGGAATCGGTACTTCCAAATCTATCGTGATGTCAAAGTCATGAGCGTCGAAGAGATCTTCGGAGTTTTGTTTTTTCTTGGCTTCCTGGCCGTTTTCCTTGTCGTTACTAACAGTGCTGACGGTATCGCTGATGACCGCACTGGTGGGAACTTTATTAGCTTCGGGGACAGGAGGCGCAGGTGCCTGTGCCTCTTCCTGTTTGAAACCCATCCGTGGTTTCGTGCTGCGTCTGGTAAATGGATCATCAGCGACTTTTCCTTTGTTCGCTTTGATCTCCTCCATAATAGCTTTCTCGGCTTCCTCGACGTTTTTCTTGCGATTTCGATCGTTTATGTACGATATACTGGATATCGTAGCGGTTCGCATTTTGTCAAGTTCGGAAGCTCGTTCCTCGAGTTCGCCGAGTTCGAGATTGAGCCGTCTCGCGGATTCGTTGTCACCGCGGCAATTGGCTGCGTCGCGTTCCCTCATCAATTGGGCTTTCTTCATCGCGTAATTGTACGGATTTTGTTTGAATCTGCCCTTCTCCTGAACGATTTTTTCAATGTCCTCCTCCTTAAACTCATAAACCATCGCCTCTTTGATATCCTTGAGTTTTTGTTCGAGCTCGTCGAAAGTCGGCATCGAGATCCCCTGAAGAGCGCAAGTTTCCTTCCACTTGAAGAACTCCGATTCCGTGAATTCCTGATTCGATACGAATTCCAAACGAAAGACGCGTTCTTGAGCACCGTGTCGGAGCTTGAGACCTTTGTTCGTTCTAGTACCCCCGAGTTGATAAATCTTGCCGGTCTCGCAAACGCCGCTTATTTCCGCGACCCGATAAACCGGTTTGCCGTTGTTGTTGCCTATGCCGATTCTCACGAAACAGCCTTGCACCACCCGATCGAAGAAGGGCAAATGAACGAAACGTTCCATCTTGTGCCTCGACAGACGTACTTTGTTCAATTCGTCTTTGTTATTGACGAATACGAGTTTCTTCGGTTTGCTCTGTTTGGCGCTGGTGCTCGTAACCGATTTGTTGTCGTCGGCCTCCGAATCAGAGTCGCGGCTCGAACTCGACGAAGATCTTCGGCGAAACGCGGTTTTTCCAGCCGATTCTTCGTTCCCGCTGTCCGACGAGCCACTGTCGTCGGAGTATATGTCCGACGCCTTCAATTTCGTCTTATTGCCACTTTTGTGATCATCGTCCAATTCCTCCTCCTCCATGTCCTTCGATTGTTGCTGCTGTTGCTCCATTCTCTGCTTTTCCTTCTCTTCCCGCTCGCGCTTCTCCTCTCTTCGTGCTTTGAGCAACGACATAGCGTGAAACTTTTTATCTTGCTTCTCCTCGATTGTCTTCTTGCGATCCTTGCTTCGCTCCTTGGGATCCGGCGCTCTCTCGAATTTCTTTTCTTCGACTATACTCGAACTCACCGGTGCGCTAGTACTGACCGTGCTCGCGCTCGATACCGCCACGGTACCGCTGCTGCTCGTGTTACTCGCGTTAGCCCCCGCACTCGTCACTTTTTCTCGCTTCTTCGACTCCTTTTGCTTTCGCAACTCTTGCTTCTTCGCCATCCGCAATTTCTTCTCGATTTCGAATCTCGTTTTCTTTATTTCGCGCTGCTCTATGCGCTTGTAGATCTCCTGCTCTCGTTCTTTCTCCGTCATTTGAGCTAAGCGAGCTTGATCCTCCGCGTCGCCCATTAGATTCTCGTCGTACCCATCGTTGAACTCCTCCTGACTCGACTCGGAAACGCTACCGTCCGAATCCGAAACTTCACCTGTTTCAGGCGTGAAAAAGAAATGCTGTGATTAAGTGGTTTTTTACAATCGTATCGGTGATGGCCTAACGAAGGGCCTTTAGTTCGCATTCATCTACTTTATAAAAAATTATGGAAGCAAACATTGAATTTGACCCTGCGGATCAAACCTAGTTTCGGTTATTTGATTATAATAAAATGATTTCAACAATAACAGAGTTTTTTTTCGTTTAATATTTTGGTTAGGTATTGCATTCATAATGAATAAAAACCTTCTTCCGGCTCAGATGTTTTGGCGGATTCCTTGTCACTCGCGCTGTCCTCCGAACTCGATCTCGTCACCTTTCTCTTGTTCCTCTTGTTCGGCATCTTTTTCTTTTTCGCCTTGCCAGCCTTTGCGTTCCAATCGTCGTCCGAATCGGATGTATCCGAGTCGTCCGGCTTGGACTCTCTTTTTGAAACGGCGTTGTCCTCGTTCGATTGAGAGCCATCGTTCGATTTGGCCTTTTTCTTTTTTGCCAGTGACAGCAGATCCTAAAGAGAATATCGTTCATTATTAGGCAATTACTCCAATGCTATTTCAATTGTATTCGAAAACGGTCAGTAAATAAGAAGATAGCACTGGTCACAAAAAAATGACAAGCTATTAACTTGAATATATTTCGTAAACTGTATCGACCGAGCGACTAAATATAGGTTAATTTTATAGGAGTTTTTTTTTATTTCTACTTAAGATTCGGAGAAGTGTCAGACTTTTCAACGAAAAATTCAAACGCTCAGACGTAAATTGGCCAGAGGTCAAACCGGAAATCGCAATAATTCAAAGAAATACTTAATTATAAATATCACGAGGGATTGGTGCTTTTTATAGCCAAAGAGAATTCGCGAACAAAAGAAAGTAACGTGTTGCGAAGTTCGTCAAGAAATCGAGCCAAATCGTGCAACGTCGAATAAAGGTTATATTCATCTTACGTTATCCAAGTCCGATCCGCTGTCCGAAGAACTTCCACTACTGTCCGAGTCAATGAGGGCTTGATTCTTTCTCTTCGGCATATTTTTCAAAAGCTTACAAAGCCCGTTTGTCTCAAATAGAAAAAGTACGAAGGAAAAAAATAAAGCTCTAACGAGCAAGACGGGAGTGAATATCACTTGATGTCATACACACAAGTTGTGTAGTGAAGACAGCCTCGTAACGGGCGCAGGGAGACTCGCGTTACAACAATATTTCACTTGGCAGGTATATACACAATGTGCGCGCGCAAATTACTCACCAAAGTAAAAACATCGACTTCAATAATCTATGGCGAAAAAGGCGCGTTGCGATTGGAACATGAATGTTACTAGTCCAAACACGACAATGTGATTCGCGCCCCAAAAATTTAGAACATTATCGTCCTTAATACACACAAGGAAAAGGTAACTTGTTCGGAAAGTAAGTTTCTAGGAAAAAAACTTCGAATCATTATCGTCTTAATGAGTGCGAGCCAAAATGTCTCGTTCTTAGAGCCCAATCTACCTTATCGACCGGAGGTAAGTGCCTGTGTGGTTTTTTCGGTTTTTTCCTCGACGACATTCGCTTATGCAAGTCTTTTGTCTATTATTTATGCAAATATAAAAATTAATAAGAAAGTACCACTTCACAAATTTAGTTTTTCTTTTTTTAGTTTTATTAGTTTTTCCTTGCCGGGCCAACTTACGACTGTACGTTATTTTAATACGCTCGTTCGCCGCCAACAGCGCTGCTTGGCTTTCGCGCGACTCGCCGCTAACCAGCCCGTTCAGCTGTCATACTTTACAATTATTTTGCATTCCAAAAATATACAGATTAAACCACAAAATTTGATTACGTTGCGTGTAAAAAGTAGTGTCGGCGCGTTGGTGCGAAAGCGTTGAATTAAGTTAACACGCGACGCTCGATTAAAAACATTTAGAGACTCGTGTTTTCGTGCAGAAACTACGATGTTCGGCATTCCGATTGTATCGTTTGGGAAGACGAGACATTTCTCCGACACCCGTCGACGTCATCGTTGAACAATAATCGTACAAAACTGCGTTTCCGCGTTTCTCCTCTCCATTGATGTATACGTCTCGGATTTAGAGCAGCTTTTCGTTGCAATCACGGATTAAACTATTTTTCTTCATGGGGGACGAGGGTTACTATCAGCGACCCCTGCTCAATGCAAATGGCGAGGGACTCGCGATGGATGCGAATGGAAATGGAAAACGTGTAGTACCGACTTTACGATTTCATCGTCAAAGACAGGATTCCGATGTACGTTTTCTTTCTCTCGTAAAATTTCGTTGCAGAAAATATAAACATTAACTTTGTTTTGAAATCGCTGAACATGGCTCCTCAGCACAGAGATGCACATGCCTTTTTTTTTGGACAGTTTTGACGTATCTATGATACTTCGTAACTACTTTATGCAAATTCCAAAAATACGCGAATTTATCACTGTCACTTTTCTTTTCCCAAGCTCAAACCCACACGAACCCAAACAAACCCAAACAAACCCAATAAAAAAATTCCAAATGAAAATATTTCATGTGCGAGCTCCAAATTAAAGCGTAGACATTTATCACTGCTATTCGTCGGAATATGTGACCAAATATCCGTACGTTATTTCCTTTCAGGAAGAACCGGAATGCACCGACCTAGACTTTGTATACGACGATGCAGACACGCATGTCAATGAGATCGCGGAGCTGTACAGCTACACAGAGCAGTACGAGCTTCAGCTCAATCTCAAGGTAAGATAGTTCGTTAGTTCGAAGTCTCTAGCTATCACAGCTTTGCCGTTCGTAGTTGAGAAGAACCCCAATTGCTATGTCCACACCGTGCTTTTTCATCTTCAACTTTCAACTTTCAATAACGCATGCTTAAAGGGCATGCCATACGTGCGCTGTTGACTGCGCTGTGACGCATGCGCTTGATGGACATAGCGCTTGCGTCCCAGAACAGTCAACAGCGCACGTATGGCATGCCCTTAAGGGAATTACTAACACGCTGGAAACTTTTGTGAAAGTGCAATACAATGGAGTGTAGCTCGCAATTTCTCTCATGGTAACCACAAACTGCACAATTTTTTTCAAAATTTCGAAAAATGCCGAGCATGTTCTTCTTCGAGCAAGCCTCCTGAGTACACAAAAGAAATTTCA
>JAPYZJ010004739.1:0-12969 GCA_030522765.1 Ophioninae sp. B BG-2022a
CGAGGATCGAAACGTAAACCAGGGCGTTTGGGGTTTTTTTTGATAACCTTGGAAGCCTACCCATACTTGGCCGAACCGTAGCCGACTCCGGAATTATACATCTTCAATAAGATTTTCCTTTTCACCGTGGGGGTCTTGCTGAACTAGTATTCCGCCTAATCCGAACTCGCTGGCGTCTGTATACAAAATGAAGGGTTGTCCTGGTAAAGGGACGTACAACCTTGATTCGTTGACTAATTCATTTTGAATATCGTCAAATGCCTCCTGTTCGTCTTTGGTCCATCACCACAGAACTCTAGGACTGGTTAGTTTATTAATGGGTCCATGCACTCGAGTGATATTCTTCAGATCCCTATGGTACCAATTCACAAGACCGTTAAACGGGCGTAAGTGGGTCTTTGGGTACCGGAAAATCGATTATAGGCTAGATCTTATCTGGGTGTGGTCTCATACCGAACTCGTCAACGATATACTCAAGGAATTGAACTTCTTTGCGAGCAAAGCTACTGTTCTCTCTGTTTATTACGAGTCTTGCTTCTCGAAAGACCCTAAACAGTAGTGACAAGAGTATCAGATGTTCGTCAAGGTCTTGTGTGGCGACTATCCAGTCGTCGAAGTAGGCAAATACTTGTTGCGCCCATCTGTTCGGGATATTCCTATCGACAATAAGCTCCTTGATTCTCCTTTTTAGTTTGTCCATTAAACATTGGAATGTGGACGGAGCACCGGTCAAGCCATATGGCATCCTCACCTATTCTAGCAAGCCTTTTTCCTCTACGACAAAAGCAGTGTATTTTTGGCTATCTTCATACATAGGGATTCGATGGAAACCTTCGCTCATATCTAAGGTTGAAATAAACCTGCTGTAACAGAGAGCATGGACTTCATATGGTGCAGTGGATAGGCCGGTCTAACAGTTTGGCGGTTCACGGGTCGATAATCTTTACAGAATCTTAGTCCACCGTTCGCTTTCGGGGCGACAACCGTAGAACAAGCCCAGTCACTCTTGCTCCACGTAACGTAACCCTTTTGCAGCAAACGGTCCACTACTGCGTTAATAAATTGCTGTACACCTTCGCTTCGTAGATACGGTTTCTGCCTGTATGGAGTTGGGTCTTTCAATACAATCGTGTGTTTTGTCAAGCTCGTTATCCCTGTCGAATCTCAGCTTAGGAATGCAAATTCCTTATCAAGAAAGGTTTTCAAATTTTCGCTTTGCTCGATCGTCAAAGTTTTTACTTCAGAGCGAGTGACATAACCCCGTGACATGGGGTGAGAATATTTGCTCCCATCCAATGTCCATGATCCTGCGACTGGATTTGTTCTAACCGTGAAATACATCCAAAAATCCATACCCAGGATGATAACTTGATAACTGCGGAAGAACTATTGCGGCCCGTACACGTCCCCTATATCAATCATGAAGCATGCTCCACCTTTGGTTTTGACAATTTATTTATCACCAAGGCGTATCCCATTTTTTTGACGTCGAATCCGCTAATAGTTCTTCAAACTGGAAACGCGTTACCCGTTCATGGGTTATCTCATTCAAATAGGATCTTTCGCTACCACAATCTAGTATCCCGCGAATTTTTTCACCAAAGATAGAGATTTATACCGGGATTCTAAAAGCACACTCCGGTTCCGTCCATCCGTTGCCGGCGTAAAACATTCGCGTCTGCGATAGACAATATGCTTGATGGGGTAGGAATCCCTTTGGTTTCCACGTTTTCAGATTTTCAACGTTTTCTATGATACAAGAGAAAGGAGTATCAAGACCTTTGTGAATATCCGATTCGTCGATACAGGCTCGTAGCGTCGACATGTCTATGGGCGTTTCATCCGATTCATTTGAGAAAACGGTTTCCGACACTTCGAGGTCTTCCTCCTAAAATTCAGAATCGCTCGACAACTCTACCATTACCTCTAAACTCGTCAACGGTTCTGTTTCGTTCGATTCGCGAAGTGGTTGCGGCACACTAGAAATTTCTTTGATTTTGTCGAGTGATTTGACTTGTCCGATGTTTTCTGACGGTTCTATTCAATCAGTTTCCCCATTAATCCCCCTTGCAGCAGTAACTACGGGGCTGAATCCTTTCACGAACACGTAGGACAGTCTTTTTTCACATGACTCGTGGTTCGGCAAATGTAGCATATTACCTACCTGTTCGCGGTACACAGCCACGAGGAGTGACCGCTTTTACCACAATTAAAACAAAAAGATCGCGAAGGGTCTGGAGCCGGACGTAACCGAGTTTCTTTAGTTACTCGGTCGTTATGCGTCCCCGTGGAGTTTATATTTTTTTTTTCTCAAATTAGTGAGGTTCTTCTCGAGCCTTTGTCGAACGAGGGTTTTGGCTTTACCCGATGTGATCATTCCCCTTTTGTTGTTGTACGTGGGGTTTAGTTTTACAGCACAAAAGTCAGCTGGTTGTTCGTCGCTGACCTCATCTTGTGCCGGTACATAGTTGAAGTCGCTGTCAGTGTCGTACTGTAAATATGTTAAATCTGACCTTACTCATCTAGGGCGCGGTTCTCTCTTTACGTCTTGTGACACACGTTAAATGTAACTTCGCTCGTTGACGTAATGCAATGGGCGTAGTTTTGCTAACTAATTGCTCGTAGTTTTGGATTGGCAAATTTAGGCTTTCAAAGGCAGAACGCGGGTTGCATTTTGTCAAAATTTGTTTAAGTTTTTCCCGGAAGTGTGGAGGATACTGCATCCATTCAAAAATGACGCGAGCACGACAAGCGAATTCGGCCAAGGTTTCCCCCTTTTCAAGTTGTAAGTCACGTACCTCGAGGAAACGGGCACAATCCTCTTTTTTTACTCCCCATTGGAATCGCAAGGTGCGGGTGAAATCCTTAGATGTGCGCCACTGTTGTTTATTCAATAAATACCACGCTCTATAAGGACTTGACTGAAGAACATTTGACAGATATGGAACAAAAACGTTCTTATCGATTCCGCTCACACTTAATTGATCCTTCAAAAAGAATAAAAATTGCTCGGGATCTTTCTCGGTTCTGGGAAAAGTTATTCTCCAATTACTGACGTTCCGCCCTATTTTTATGGCCGCATCGAGTTCTCGATTGATACCGTACGCGGTTGAGTCGAATCTGGGTTCCCGAATGGGCATTGTTGAAGGATTGTCACGTGTCAGTCGCGGGTTATGGAAACCGGTTTGATATTGCTGTTTACCTTCCGTATCACTCGCTTCACTACTTTGCCACGATAGGGCTCCCCTTCTAGGAGTTGGGGATGGTCCTACCGGTTTCGGTCGACCGTTAATAAGTGCGCTACCGTGCCGTAGCATTTGGATTCGATACTGCGACATTCTTTGATACTCCGTATGAGGCATATAGTCCTCCTCGGTTATCAGTTGCCAGGCGGTGTTACGCGAGTTACTGCCAATTTGACAAAATCGTTCGTCAATGCATTAATTTCCCTTGGGGTTGTTCCGTGTGCGGAGTGATCATCGAAGAAAATCCGTGAATTTCCCGTTGAAAATGTACCCGACGCGGGTTCCTGTACATCAACACGGCCCCTTCTTAACACGTGTGTGTCTTGGGGTTGCACATCCACCGATATTCCATGGAAATCCTGGTCCATTAATCGACCACAACTTCCTCGAATTATGTTTCGTTTTTCGGGAAAGGAATTACTGTAAGTCGAATTTTCCATCCGATCTGTCTCGGGAATATTCGCCACGGAGT
Source organism: Ophioninae sp. B BG-2022a (assembly GCA_030522765.1). Lineage (NCBI taxonomy): Eukaryota > Metazoa > Arthropoda > Insecta > Hymenoptera > Ichneumonidae > Ophioninae sp. B BG-2022a. Next base: position 3,718 of record JAPYZJ010004739.1, read on the forward strand.
AGGAGGCAAATGGCTTGATAATCCGGTGTCTGATCTATTTGGATAAACGCTGTCCCGGGAGTACGGTGTAAATGCTTCCGCCGATACTGATGATTTTTCCCTCATAGTATTCCGCTGGCGATTTTCAAGTAACCGCGACGAGCCGGTATAACTCGTCGTATCGTTAATGCATTCATCACTATCTGATGAATCGACTAAGGGCTCAGTACGCGTAATCGTGCCGCTCGTTCCCTCTCGCCCTTTGGATCTGTGGTTCGATTGCAGAATTTCATTCCTTTCCATTACCGATCTAACGTTCTCGGATAACGTTGACATTGTATTCTTAAGATTTTGTAATATCGTTATTCCATTCTCGAGAAAATCTAACCGCTTCAATACCGTCCGTATCATCGATTCATATGGCGATACGCGTGAGGGATCAGTGGAGACCAAAGGATCTGGTCGAGAACCCCGCCCCCTCCCTGGCGACCCACCGTGGCTAGACATAGAGCAATTACCAAGGGGAGCTGTAGTCGAAGCGGCAGAGTTGGAAGCCTGGGTGGTAAGGGAGCGCTGCTGCCCCGGCACGATCGACGGGCGGCAGTTCAGCTGACTCGCTTGGTCTACCCCCACTCGCGGTGTTCCCCTTCCCAGACGAACTAGGCAGAGTCTCCGCGTTCGACATTTTCGAATCTCGTGTACTTGACAACTTTTTTGGGTTTTGTCTGACTTCTTTTATTCCCGACCACGTGATTCTTTTCGGCGGCGAATAAAACATTTCATGCTTTCATTTCTTGTCAAACTCGGGCATAACGTATTGCCAAGACTACATGACATTGATTCGACAATATTATTAAATTTTACACTGAATAAAGGCAGTCGGGGTTGGAGATAATTTCAGAATTTAATTATTTGTTCGCCGATGATTTTGTTTTCTCACCCGGATTAATTTCAAAGTTCTAGGAATCCCCTTCGTCCTAATGAGTTGAGTTTGGAACAATTTCAATCACTGATTTCGATGGAATATAATACAATTATTTGTAAACATAATAATACACACGGTGATCATACAATATCGTATGAGCAGGTATTACAGCGACAGAGGTGTACATATTATGATATCTTATTTTTTCAAAGTCTTTGTCTCTCTTTCGACTACCAAATTTTTCTTCGTCTCGCTTCGACGAAGTTTTCTTTCTCGTGATAACGAATATTATTTTATTATATCACCACTTAATAATTTAAGACGAATCAATATCATTTAAATTTTAAAAAGAAGACTTAGAACACAATGTCAATAATTTTTTAAACAACACTATGATATTATTATATTATAATCGCAAAGTTTTTCTTTTTTCATTCAATCCCAATAAATATTTACAATCTTTACGATTTTCAACAATTTTCCGGCTTGCCCCACGTTGGGCGCCAAATGAGAACAATTTTTTTTCTCTTCGACAAAGACGTCGAATTAATTCAAGATCATTAAGAAATCTACACGTGCCGCGGTCTGGGTTAGTGACTGACAGGGCTCGGTTTGATATGTTACGAATTTATGCAATTAATTAATTGTTGGGCGCGAATTACTTCCGACAAAGACTGTCGAAGTAATAAATTATTTTCTGTTGAAAAATTGTGATCGGCTTACTCGAGTCTATTCTCAAGGGAGTCCTCTGGATGACCCAGGGATGAAATAAAGGAAAATGCAAGCCTGCAGTATTATGCTCGAGGGAAGTATAATTTCCTTACGTCACACGTTTATCCCACAAGTGGTTACAATTTATTGAATTATTCTCCTCACAATTCGGCCAACCGCCAAACGTACAATCGATCACCGATCAGCGGTTCCTCCCGGATAACCGGTCCTGGTTTTCCTCCCTCAGGCTTTGACACCGGGATCACAAATAATGGCTCGTCGAGGGCTGGCTCGCCAAGACAGACGCTTGACGAACCTCGACTTTACAATTCTCGTCGAAACTAATAGCGAGGTACCCTCGCGAGACGCTTTTACAAGGTTTCTTTTGACTCCTACCGGTAAAGACGCTCGGTTCGAAGTGGTCTCGCATATCGATTGAATGATAGAACGCGTTTCTCCGCTCCCATTCCCACACCGTAGGAATTTCGGGGTCGGAGCAGGACGCGTGCGCGTTGACCCTTGACAGCTGGATGGCAACGTGAGACGATCTGCGTTTAGGTAATTCTCGAGTTGGCCGTGATCTTCGGGAATTTTTTCGATTCCTTACGTCTAGGACATGAACGGAGGACGGTCAACTAACCTTACTTCGTACCCACAGCCCTCGACGAGTCTTAAAAGCGATGACGTCGAGGGAATTTCATAAATGACATCGGCCTCCTGTCACACTGAGATCCGTGAGAAACGGCCGATGCAGTTGCACACAACGTGAGATGATCCCTTTTTTGTCATATGAGTTGGAAATGGTCCGGAAAAGAATCCTGAGTGCCGTTCAACGAGTCGAATTTCCTGACTAGATCGAGGAGCCCGAAAATGCTAAACTTGAACCCGCTTTTGGATTCCGATGGTTTTCTAAGAGTCAGTGGTCGTTTAATCAACTCGAATCTACCGTACGTAGGCAAACATCCGATCATTTTGCCGGCGCATAATCGAATCACTACGCACACCATCAAAGATTAACACAAAAAGTTGCTTCACGCAGGACCTGTTGCTACTTTAAGCGTGGTCCGAGCTTGCTATTGGGCGCTGAGTGCTCGAGGCATAATTCGGTCAATCATACAAAAATGCATCGTATGCTTCAAGGCAAAACCACGGGCATCCCTACTGATCGTGTGAGACCTTCCCACGGCTCGTATGACACCCTCCCGGTCGTTCAGCAAGGTTGGAGTTGACTATTGTGGGCCTATATTCGTCAAGAAAGGAAAACGCCGAAACTCAAAGAGAGCAAAGGTATGGATTTGCATTTCGTTTCCATGGCCACGAAGGCCGTGCACCCCGAGTTGGTATCTGACTTGACCGCCGAGCGATTTTTGAACGCGTTGAAACGTTTCGTAAGTCGTCGTGGAAAACCTACCGACATATTTTCAGATAATGGGATAAACTTTGTGGGCGCGAACAAGGAGCTTCAAGATCTTCACAGGAGCTCCAATAATGGAGTAATTCGCAATCGAATCGTCAATTATGCGGCGGCGAACGGTACGTCGTGGCATTTTAACCCTCCCCGAGCGGCGCATTTCAGCGTTCAATGGGAGGCTGCTGTTCGATCTACCAAGCATCTCGTCGCCCGAGTTGCCGCTCATAGTTCTTTGACGTTCGAAGGAGCATCTATGTATCGTATCGAAGCAATATTTAACTCTAAACCTTTAAGGGGGGAAACAGTTTAGACCGATAAAAAAATCGACTATTTTTAATTGCATGAATCGTTTGTATGACCAGTCAAGAAGACGTGGTCAAAATTTGAAAGCAAAATTCGCATTATTTCCAATGCTATGAGCACTCAAGTAATCGCCCGTCGGTCCGGAGTCGAAGCGCACGGTGGTTGGAACGGAGCGGTGCTCCGGGAACTTCTTCCGATATACAAAGATTTATCGAGGGGCGATTTGCTGACGAAATGTTTAGGCGGGCATACGCAGAACACAAATGAAAGTTTTAAGTCGACCGTATGGCGATTGGCTCTAATGCACCTTCATACTGGCCTAAAAGTAGTCGAGATTGCAGCATTCTTGGCTGCTGCATTATTCTATGAGAGAAATTTAGCTCTTCTAATGGTGATGAACGAATTACAACTCGTAGTTGGCTCGCAGAGCTTTAATTTTGCCGAAAACATGGATAGTTAGCGCGTGAAGAGACAGATTACGCGCAGCTCATTGGAGACGAAGAAAGCTCGTATAGCTCGTCAAGAGGAGATGCAAGCCCGAAATGACGCTTATGAACAAGAAGAGGGATTGCTATATGGTGCTGGAATAGCTGATTAAGCGGCAAGATTATTTTATCTGAATTTTATATGATTTCGTGAACATTTTCTTTCAAACGCGTTTTTCTCGAAACGACTTTTTTTTTAACTTGGGGGCATTCTGGCTCGAAAAGTTATCGACCAATCGTTCTGAAATTTGGTGTGAACATTCTTTATTCAATTCAAATCTAGATGAACCTAACTCTGGGATAATATGATTATTAAAAATACGTTTTTTTATGCGATCAAAGTGAACAAATATGGTATAGAACCATAACATTGTCTTCAAACTCCTCAAAAAAACACAATTTTCAATATTTTTTTTACATCATCAGATTCATATTCTTAGGAAAAATGTTGCTGACGAAAAAAAATTGTGATGATTACAGATGAAAATCGCTACAACAGGAATGCCCACCAGTAAAATACTCTGATGGCAATCGTCCATGCACAGCGCGATCTAATAACGCTATTTCCGGCAGAAATTACTTGAAACAATTTTCAAGTCTACTTCAAAACATGAATAAACCATTCCCAAATTAAAAAAAACTTGTTTATTTCGCCCCATGCAAAAAATTCACGAAAAACAACAAAATTTCGGCCTCCTAAACCGGTCTTCCCCCTTAACTCCTTTGACCTCTGATCCCGAAGATACTTTCTATCTTACTCCCGGAAATTTTTTATTCGGAGACTCGCTCCTTTCATACCCTGAACCGAGCTTTCAAGATGTGCGCATGAATCGTTTATTCCAATGGTAGCCCGTCAAGAAAATTGGGCAACAGTTTTGGAAACAGTGGTCGTCGGATTATCTGCACCAACTGCAGCATGGAAGCTAATGGCAATGAAACGCCGGTCCTCGACTTGAAATTGGGGCAACTTGCAGTAGTTTGTGAGTGAGCTACCACACAATCGTGGCTCGACGGCCGTATCGCAACCGTCCATCCCGGAGCGGACAGCAAAGTTCGTGCCGCGAGCATTCGCACATCAAGGGGGATCTTTAAAAGATCCGCATTCAAGATTTACATTCGTCCCATCAAAACTTAACAATTGATCTCCTCGTGCTTCATTCTACCTAATATTACTTGCCAATAAGTTAGAATGAATATTTCACTTATTTCCTGTATTGGGCATTTTCTTTGTTTAATTTCTGTTGCATCATATTGATAAGTCTGGTCACATCCAGACGCGCTGTATGTTAATGACTTCATTGTTTTTTAATTTGCCCCTTCGGCCATCTAGAGTTTTATTTGCTCGCTACTGCCCTCTAATGTGACCGCCATGTTTGTTCTATTCGTTTTCTGTCCCGCCAGAAAGGAGAAGCCCGCCAATTGAGTCAGTCACTTCTCGAGCTACAAGAAATTCGTAGCGAGGGAGTCATATACGCAGGTTACCGCGAAACCGATAAAGCAACATTAAGGCAAATCACGAAGCGGGGTTTTTTTATTCTAACCCCCTTCATTGGCAACGGAATAAAAGAAAAAAAAGTGCAGAGTACGAGGCTATTCAAGAGCCGCAAAAACAGTAGCGATTCGTAAAATTGATATGGCGATTATCACATGTTAGTGGTGTAAAAAGTCGTTGCGATTAAGTACTATTTTTAAAAAGTACCATTATTGCAAGACGTATGAACCTGGATTGTTGGTAACTACCGTACACAATGATCTTACAAAACGATACTTTGCGGCGATTAAAAAGAAATTTGTTCCGCTCATATCTCCTTTAGATTTATTCTGTAAAGTATCATGATAAAATATATAACTACTTATAATAAAAATGTATGTGTACTTTTGAATGCTTCCGAATCAGAGGCGAGCGAGGCCGAATTCGAATGTATGAGTCTTATGATTAAGGGCCACCCCCCCTTCCTCCACCCCCCTCGCTCTAGCGTACTACACCACTCTCTTCTAATTTATTCTATACGTACGGGTAGAAAGGGCAAAATGGAAGAAGCGGGCAAGACCGAAATTATCTACAAATCCGAACCAAATGACGGGGTACGCTAGTTGCGATGCACCACGCACCTAGCAGCAAGCAGTCATCTTGAACATGGAAATGGAGTTTTGTCCGGCTCGCGACAAAAAACGAAGTATAGGTGCGGTGTGTTTCTTTTAAGGCAAATTCGAGGCGTTACTTTGTGTAAAAGGTAAGTCTTGATAAGGTCATGTTTTCAAGTATAGATATTTACGAAGAATAAGTTGTATAAATTGATATTTCAACATAGACAACGGTTAACGGTCTTTAAATATTTCGGTATAACATTGGCGACATGCTTATGGACAAGATGGACATTTGTATTTGAGGGCAAGATTGAAAACTATCCATTTTGGAAACGGAAGACGATTAGATGGTCTTGGAGTGAGAAAATAAGGCTTCTGCCTTATTTTCTCACGATGGATGAAGCTACAAACACATCAATAAGTGAAGCTTTGAAAAAATATGCAACCTCAATTAGAACTTTACATCGCCATATAAAAAAAAAATGACACATCATCAAAATTAGGACGACTTCGGCCTGTGTTTTCTAAAGAACTGGAGAAAAAGCTCTGTGGTCTTGCAGTCGAACGCGATACGCTGTTTTATGGCGTAACAGAGGATAGCTTGCAGCTTATGAGTTGGCTACGCAAAATAAAATTCCGCATCCTTTTGCATGTGAGAAGGCTGGTCGAGCATGGTTCGAAGGATTCTAGCAAGACATGTTCAACTAACATTGCGTACACCGACACACACAGCTCTAGCACGTTGTTCTACTTTTAATCGCACTCAGGTTGAACACTTCTATAGTAATTTAGGGCTGTTCTGTTTCAACATGATTTTCTGGAGATGCCTGATGATATATATAATATAGAGGAGACTGGTGTGAAGACCAGCGCCTCCCGATCGCCTTGAGTAATCTCTGTAAAAGGTAAACGACAAGTAGGAGTCGTTACAACTGCAGAAAAGGGTCAACTGATTACTATGACCTATGCGTGCAGTACCATTCGTCGCTTCATTACGCCGTGTTTTGAATTTGGGCCTTTGCCCAAATTCAAACCATCCAGGAGACACACTTTCATTCTTTTTCTTTAACAAGAATGAAAGTGTGTCTCTTGGATGGTGCTCCTAACGGATCTCAAGCTTGGTGTTCTGAGTCTGGCTGGATAACAAAGAGTGTTTTTAATAACTGGCCACAAATATTCATCGACCAAATGAAACCATCCGCTGAAAGGCTCGTTTTATCGATTTTATCGAGCCCCACGCGTCAGCCACTAGATGTACTTTGAATACTAGTACTAGTAGTTTTAGTACTATCGCACTTTTAATGTATTCCTTGAAAAAACCATAGACACTTTACAAAAGAATAATCCTGGAAGAAGTGTGAACTGATTCGACATTGCAAGACTTGTTTGCCCTGCCTACGAGAAGAGTGGTACTATTCAAAACGCCACGAGTGGTTTCAGAAAGGCGGGAATCTTTCAATATAACAGAAATGTTTTCACTGATTTAGATGGTGCCCCACCCTCCGTATATGAAAATGCTCCAGGGTATAGAGGTGATTAATGGCGACAATGACATTACGGAGAATTTGACCGAGAAGAGCACATTGGCTGAAGTCAACATAGACTCCCTTTCTACGACCTGTGACGAAGTTGATATCATAGCCAATGAAAATGCCATTCCTATTAAAAACCATTATTCAATGATTGAACGCCGAATTTCCCTTGATGTTGTTACTTACAAAGGGGAGCGTCCTAACGAAAAACAGAAAGATATGCAGAATAAAACTGTAAGCGACAACAAAGATGCATCGAGTGTAGAGCCTGCTGACATTTCCGCATAACCATCAACATCGTATGTCATCTCTTCACGAAAAATACTTCTTTCACCAAAAATTACACCGCCAATAAAGAAAATAGAAAGTCAAGAGTAAAAAATCTGAGATCTTTACTAGTTCGCCCTTCAAATTCTTAATTGAGGTGAAGAATGAAACAAAGAAGAAACGAAAATTAGACTTAGACCAGACCGTGACAGGAAAAACAGTAATCAAGAAATTAAAAACCCTGGATCGGGTTTCAAAGGGAAGGGAAAAAGCAAAAGAAAGGGAAAACGGACAACAAAAAATAAGAAGATATCGCAAAATCGAGAAGAATCCAGTCAAGCAAACGTATTTTGTATATGTATATTGTGGTGACCAATACATCGATCCACCAACAGAAGACTGGTTGAAATGTCCTGCTTATAATGGTTAGGCACATGAATTGTACACCGATTTTGAAAATGGTTCTATCCAGTGTGTCAATTGTGAAATATAACATAATGGCATATATTCCATCTTGCCCGCTCAAGGTTTCCATTTTACCGTCATGGTAAGGGCAAGATGGCAGTTACCATAGTTTTGCATTATGCTTTATATCAGCTAATTTACCAAATATTAATTACTATTCATGAAGAAGTTTTGTAGTTAAATAAGATATCTTTAATGATTGTGAAAAATCAAAGACTTATATTTGAAAGTTTTGATATTACTCTATTATTGAATTAAACTTTCCATCTTGCCCTCTCCACCCCTATAAATTAATTAGCCTATTTCAAAATAAATCGATATTTGTTTTTGCTTCACACAGTCTTATACTACACTTGGACATAAAACAATAATCCTCGCAAAAGGTGGGGCCGGTTCGTCAAGATTAAATGGTGCCTAGTCGGAATTTTGCCTTTTTGACTTGACAACGTCTAATAACTCGTTACTACGGGCTGCATGCACTAAAAAGTTGACGTGCATGTCCCGTTCCGCAAGCTATAGCGCTGAAGGGAGGAGAGAGAGGCATGATCGGGTCAATTCGTATCTGTCTCCTGACGGATGAAGCACGAAGCGAATTTAGCCTATCATGACAGATGACAAATTAAACTCCATCAGCCTACAAAAAAAAAGGTACACGTGAACTGTTTTCGTAAAATGAGATGAACAGATGACAGATTCAACTCGATCAGCCTAGAAAAAAAGGTAGGGGAGACCGAGGGCAGTTGAAACAATTTTGACATTTTGTTACATACACCGAATACTATAGGCAGAAATCGTATGATATTAGTACCAATCGATAGGTCATTCTTTACACTTCCGAATGACTTTTTTAGAGACATTTTAAACGTTCAATAATGTGGTGAAAAATCGTCTTAACCCTAACAAGTGAACTTGTTTCAACTCCCTTCATACCGAGGTGAGATGAAACAGGGATCGAGGAGAGTTGAAACATATGATTTATGAGTAGTCTTTATGGCTGTAAAATAAAAATAATGATATAATTTAAAGGTATTTAATAAAATAAAACTTTTCAAGTACAAAATAACTTTTTTAACTAGTATTTTGTTA
>JAPYZJ010004740.1:0-12969 GCA_030522765.1 Ophioninae sp. B BG-2022a
CCGATGATTTTTCGATTTTTGGCAGAATTTCAAAGTTGGACCATCGATTTTTGCCAATTTTTCCATACATACCCCTTTGCCTCTTTTTTTGCGATTTTCAAGTGGACATTCCGGGGAAACTATAAGAGATATCGATATGATTCCAACGCCATTATTTAAGTCAGGCAAAAACCTTTTCCAAACACACCAATTAAATCTCGATAGCATATAATAAGCTCACTCTAGGCTCCTTTGAAATTTCGTGATTTTTGAGATTTCGGAAAGTGGCCGGGAAAGTCGAAAAATATTTTTTTCCGTTTTTAAAGTATTAAAAGGCTGTATTTGATCGGAAATTCTCCGCTGATTACGAATATGCCCGAGTTTTTGCCGAAAGTGCAAAATTAGACTGGGAAAATGCGAAAAACCTTTCGAGAATATTTTTTCGACATTTTTCCCTAGAAATGGAGAGTTCAATGCGAACCAAATTGTGGGTTTATCTTCAAGGTATAAAAATACATCATCATGGACCTACGATATGACACTAAACGTCTAAATATAATAATTATTTCGAGGCTAATCCCACTGAACGGGCGCGCCTGATTGGCTGCCTTAAAAAATTAATAACAATTCAGGGGTTGATCCGGGAACCGTACATGCTTATATCAATCACCTCAGAATTTCACGCCCAGCTCACCATTTCACGGATGACATTCTGACCTGGGACACCCTGTATACATCAATAACTACGTGTACCTGTGGATCTGTTTACTAGAATCATTGCATTCATTAACATGTGTAGAATTTTTGGGTTTATTTGGATTTTCGTGAATTGTCATAAACCTATTTTTTGTTTGTTTGGTCTAGTTTAAATTTTCTTGGGTTTACTTGAATCTATATGGGTAATCTTGAATCCGTTTGGTCTTATTTCAGTTTGTTAAATACAACAAAAAGCGCACTAAAGAAAAACCTTCAAAATTTTATATCTCGAAAATTCCGGCTAGTCGCCAAAAACCCTTTTAGGGATTTTCTCAAAATATGAAATATTTTGAGAAATATGAGTGTTTGCGCGAAATTTCTACTCTGTCAGAGGAGTACGCGTTTCGGAACTTTGGTCCAAATAAATGATCAAAGGAGTGTCTCGGATTGCATCTGGTTCGATCGTTTGGCGAATTTCCATTTTGGGCATGAGTCTTTTCTCCCCTCCCCCTCTCTCTCTCTCTCTCGTAGCGTCCCACGCGTCGCGACGGAATTCTCTCGGTGTATATCGGAGTTGCTTCGCCGAGAGCCGATAAGGCGAAAGACCGGGATAGTTGGTGCGGTGAGAACGTATATCGCGAACGAGAGAGGGAATGCTCGAAACTACGGAGCGAATAACGTCCGGCTGCAATGTACGTACGGGTATGTGTACGTTTATGTACATTCGAGACGCGCTCATTCGTCACGCGGCCACTCGTGACGCGTATGACGTAGAAATACACGCGCCGATTCTCCTCTCTGTCTCTCTCTCTCTCTCTCTCTCTTATCTTCCTCGCTCAAAGCCGAGCATCAAAACGCGAGTTTCGCGTCGGAGTCGCGCGAATTCGTTACGGACGGTTCGCTCGGCGCCAGGGGAGGATTCGAGGGCTCAGGTACAGTCCCAATCGAATACCTTCGTATGTTTTTTTTTTTCGTTTGCTTTTGACGAAAAAAAATGCGTAAATTCAATTTTAACCCCAAAGGGATTGTAAACCCTATGGTATTTGAGGCACCTTAATTCTGTGGACCTGGATCGTTTTTGTCTTTGCGCTACCACACCCACAATTATTTTAAACAAATTTGCGAAAAATCACGGTTTATCTTTAAAACATACTTTTTTAGGGGTAATCGTTGTTTTTTTTTCCTATTTTTAATATACTTTCATTCATCAAATATTAAGCAACTCGCGAAAAAAAATGTTTCTTTTTTTTTTCGAAAAAGTAAAGTGTGGGTAAAGATTACGGGAACATTTTTTTCAATGGCTGTTTCTTGAAGGAAAAAGATTGCTCTTTACAGAAAAAAATATTATATTCATGTAATCGTTGTTTTTTTATTTTTTTTCTATTTTTAATATACTTTTATTTATCTAATATTAAGCAACTTGCGAAAAAATCGTTTCTTTTTTTTTCGAAAAAATAAAGTGTGGGTAAAGATTATGGGAACATTTTTTTCAATGGCTGTTTCTTGAAGGAAAAAGGTTGCTCTTTACAGAAAAAAAATATTATATTCATGGAATATTTATAATTCATAATTATTTAATTATAATTAAATAAATTAAATAATTATACGTTAGAAGAATTTCGGAATGAAATTTTGGCGCAGGCAAAAACAACCCACACTCATGGGTTGAGTTTTAAAAATGGAATGGAACGAAAGATCGTTAGAAGGAGATTCTGTAATTCGAGGCTGCGGTTCAACCCCCGCAAATCGAGCTCCTTGTTGCGCAAACGACCCACTCCGTGCAATCTTTTTGCGAATCCGGTTGCAAAAAAGTGCGTGGTAATTATAGCAAACACACGTGATGGAATGTCATAAAGTATAATTAATCAACTGTTTAATAGGTGACTGAAATTTTATTAGAATTAAATTGTGCGTCGTTCAAACGCAACGACTTTTTCGTTGTGTTGCCTTTTTTTTATTTATTTCATTATTATTATTATTATTGAACGTCTTTTTTTGAAAATTAAGAGCGTATATTTCTAATAAAAATATATGACGATTTTTTGTATAATATGGTTTGTAAACGTTTCTTTTCGTCATATATGTACATGTGTGATAAAGACAATTTTTTTTTCATCGTCTCGTATTTCTTGGTTTTTATTATCATTGAAAGCCTTTTTTGCAAATCGTGATCGTAAATCTCGAATGACACACGTAAAAACGTTCGAGTGACTTTTACAGACGAGGAAGCATTTAATATAATCTCACTGTGTCATGGGAATCTACTTTTAAGTTTGCATTCTTAAAATGCAATATGGATATTTTTTTCCTCTTGTCACTATTTTTAAAACTGATTATTTTCTAATATTTCGAATTCAAATTCGAATTTCAAATTTTTCAACAACTTTCGAAGGCTGAGTACGCGAGTGACGTGACTGTACCGCCAAAACTCGAGAACACTGTCACTACACGATACGAGCTCGTAGCCCCGTTTTACGCCCACGAGACTGCGAACTTTTTGCATTACGTAAACCGTTTTTTTTTTTGTTTCAACAGTGGCCCAAGTTTGGAAGCTTCAAACATGAAATATTTCGGCAATTTCGTTTGCTGAGAACCTCTTAAAAACTCGGTGCGAAATCTTCGTACATGGCACGTCTGGATATTTTAATAATCAATTATAATAATTACTGTAAACCTCCATAATTTCTTTATGATTATTCATTTCATTTATGTAAATTAACAATTACAATGGAAATTTTAAGCGTCCCAAGTTTTTATTTATTATGACGTATAGGTGACTCGTAAAAAAAAAGTTATTCTCCCCTTTTTAGTAAATTAAACAAATACAATTAAAAAAATTATCAATAGTACGAAAAACAATAATAATAATTTCCAGCAGGTATTTTCCAAAAATAATTAAACACTGGCCAATCTCAATTAGCAAGATTTTGGCATTGAAAAAAGAAAAACTCTTAGAATATTATTCGACAAAAAATATCATTAAAAAATCAAGAAAAATGAGACTGAACGAGCAAAAAATGACAGAATCGTTTGATCTACTTCGATCGGCCTGAATTTTTTCCAAACGAGCCTCGCACCCTATAAAAGTCCCCAAACCTCAGAATCGAACCCTTTTTTCACTAGAACTACTGCCAGCTATAAAACCATACGTGGTCAAAAACGCCCGCGTTCTGACAATGAGAGCGAGGGAAAAAAAGAATATATATATATATAGAAATAGAGAGAAAGAGAGAAAGAGAGAAAAATCGACTCGCACGTGCACGTGGCGTGTGCGGTTTTACGCGCGATCGTAAAATTCATCGACGACAAACTCGCGGACTCGTAATTTCTTTTTTTTTCCATCTCTTTGACCAAGAGAGAGCGAGAGAGAAAAATAGAGGACCGTTCGTATGCGTTAGAGCGTGCACCCCGGTCAAAATCGAATCGCTTGGAGAAAGAACGAGCGCGGAAATAAAATTGCGCATTATCAATGCTTCGTCGTACGTAGGTACTTACGTACGTAAAGGTGTTACATATATACATGAGAACATGATTTATAAACGGCTGTTCCGTCAAACGCGATAACGCGCAAAGAACGATGACGCGGGAAGTTTCGAACGAGCGCGACAAAACGTTATGTCCGAAGAAAGCATATATATATACAGATCTATATATATATTTTTTTTATTTTTTTTTTTATTAACACTCAAAAGTCGCGTATGGTGTACATTATAAGGCGAAAGCCGGATGGGACGAGGGGCCAGACGACGAAGCAACTCCGGAACGCGAGACTCAATCAATTGTTCATTTTTTTGTAAATCCTGTTAATTTTTACAATTGAATACGATCGATTGAAAAAGTTGAAGATTCGCGTTCGTTTTCGAATATTTTTTCGATATGGCTTGCAAGAAAAAGTGTCGAAAGGTGTGTACGTATATCGTGAACATCGGCAGTCAGGTTATTTCGGTGAGTTCGAAGTTTTTTCAATTTTTGTTTTCAACAGAATTTCCAATATTGTGAATTACATGAATTCTCGTGGTTTTTTAAAATTTTATTTTAGTGGAAGCTATGAAGGACTTTTTGAAATCCGTTTGGCACTGGGTTTGAGCCTACTGTCAAACGACGAAAAATCACAGGGAATTATTGTACAGAAGACTTTTTTTAGACGCCGATTTACTGGCTTTTAAATATTGATTGATAAATTTATTAATTGATCAGTGATGCATTACTTCATGATTAAATTGGTTTAACTGTTCTCTTTGGTCGTTTTCAAACGTACGATCGTGTTATACTTTTTGAGAAAAAAATGATTATTCAGCGAGGAAGCCTGTATTGAAAAATCGACTTGTATAAAATATTCAATAACTTTTTCCCTTCATGAACGTCATGAATATAATCAAATCATAAAATCGTCAGGCCAAGGCATTAAGTCATTAAGTAGATTTCGCGGTTGACTTAATACTCCTATTGAATGAATATGGAAAACGTTGGATAAATATAAAATTCGAAAAAAATGAATAAAATTAACCTAATTTAAATACGTATCAATTTAATGGGCTCAAAGTTTGCGCCGTTGGGATGCAACGAATTTTTTTTTTACTTATTATTTCCACGCTTATAAAAAATTCTACCTCGCATGTTCGCGAGGAATTTTGGGAAATTGAAAATTATATTATTTTCGTTGCATCGGAACGATGAAAGTTTCAACGTCAATCAAGTCAGCTGATACCCGATATTTACTAGGTCAAGCCATTGTAGAAAATTCCTGTTTTGCCTTTTTCGTTGCTCCCATCATTCGTGAAAGTCCCCATAAATAAAAAGCAATAAAAATTCAAGTTTTATATCGCCAACATGTTTTTATAAAACTTACCTTGACTGGATCACCCAAAAGTTCCTTTTGTACCGGCATTAGGCATCTGCAACCTCGACCTGCAGAAAAAGAATTTTATCCACACTAAAAACAATGAAAACCATACAAAAAAAAAATAAAAAATGCATTTTATAATATTTCTGAGAAAATATAAAAATCCTAATAAAAGAAAATAAAAAAAAATAAAGGCTATCCAGACTAAAGAAAATAATAAAAACAAATCAATTTAAAAAAAAAACAAAGAGCAAAAAAAATAGAGAATTTTGTTTCAACCCGTTTCGACGCCAATATTGAATCCGAAAACCTAAAAGCCTCAATATAACCCACTGTATCCAATTATCCGAGGGGATTCTTCTCCTCGCGTTTGTTTGCTCTCTTATCATCAACTTCTCAAATTTTCGTAAATTCGACAACCGTGGAAGTACCCGTGCACGTGACGGTTACAGCTCTATCAAAATCGCAATTGCGAACTCGTTATACGTGTATACGTGATCGTAGCGATTTCGAGTCGCGATACGTCGTGTACTTTTCGATATTTATCTATCGAAACTCTCGAATCGATGTATCGTGCAATTCTCACTTTCGAAAATCGAATTATTTTTTTTCTCTCTTCCCTTGGCAAAAGTCCAAGTGATCGTTGAACCTCGAACGATAAATAAGTCGGTAGAAATGTGCGTGAGTCTTGCAAAGACAGAACACATACCTACGTCCAATCACAAAAATACGTGTCAATTTTTCTGTTTGTTTTATTGCTTCGATGTTGATGACGCTACGAGTTACGTGACGCAAAACGACCAAAGCTACAGAGACCGAGTATAACATCGAGGTTAAAAAGTCACAATGAAAAAAAAATACAGGTGTTCGATCTATGAGAAACATCCGGTCGAATAGCTCGACGAAAAAAAGTCAACTAATCTCGTTCGACGTATGTGCGTACTCCAACTCCCAACCCCCTCCCTCACCCCTCGTTTATTCGCTCGGAAAAAATCACGATAAACCGTGTATGCAACGATATCGAATTTTCTCGTTATCGAGAAAACAGCAACAGAATGTTCGTCCATCCCTCTCACCTCCCCCTCCCTCATTTTCTTCATTTTCTCTACCTCTCCTCTCTCTCTCTACCTTTTCGAATCATCGATTTCCTCAAAGTACACACTACGAAAAGCCCTCCGGACGAAATTGCCACTCGTGAAGCACGATCGTCAATTTCATACGTAACAACCGATAAACAATGCTTCTGTCCCTTTTACCGGTTCTCACCCCCCCCCCTCCCCCTTCAGTCCCTAGCATCCCCGTACTTCGTTTCCGCAATTATTATTGCACCTTCGTACTTCTCTTTTTTTTTTCTTCGCTTAAAATCTTTATCAGTTAAGTGCACACGTTGGCAATATTTTACCGCGAATTTGTGGTACATCGGATTATCTCATGGACGATCCATATACATATATATATGTGTGTGTGTATGAACATTCGTAAATATGTATACATATTAAAATGCACCGCATACTTTGCGTTTACAATAACGTAACCTGTCACGCAGGTGCTCAAGTTATACTATAACGAATGATAATAATATACCGGCTACACACGAGTGAAAACCTGTATATATTCAGGTGTTAACGAGCATCCAGAGATATAAAGTCATTACACCGGCATAAACTCATTAAAAAGCACGAGAATATCCGTACACGTGCTTGCGCACATACGTACGTGGTATACTCGAAAATCCTCGCGAATTCCGTACGGATAAACAGCCGCAATAACATGCGCGTATACACGAGTGGCGATATTATTTATCTCGTGTTCTCTCTCGACGAGAGTGTGTGAGAGAGAGAAAGAGAGAAAAGAAAAATAAACGCAAGGTTGTCGAGTGTGTACAAGAGAGTGCCACGTGTGTCTCGAAATCCGCAAGGGTACGATGGTCTCTCGCGGCCTCGAATCGACCCAAGTCGAATTCGTTTGCAAACAAACTCCCGCCCGCTTTTCGCTGAGAGATGAGGCTCGATAAATTAAAATAAATAATAAAAAAACAAAAAAAGAAAAGACAACGATCACTTGTAATTCAAGGGCGACAAAAAAAAATTAAACTTGGCTCCGTCGCGTAACGCGAGTAAAAACAACGTCGCGAAATAACCGCCCACATTATACGCCTGACGTATCCGAAAAATCCAACCATGAATTGTTATGATTACAAGCGCACTTCTGGAACGGAAAATTATCCGCGAATTCGCTGATTCGCGTTTCGAAGTGATGTTTTTTTTTTCTGTTTTTGCATTAGTCGACGGAACGATGTTTCTATCGAAGTTTAAAGATTGATAATTAATCAACTTATCTACGAATATTGGCGGTAAAACGGTGTAGCGAAAATAGTTGATATCGAGATATCACTTTTAATGCTTATAATGCAGGCAATTCCATTTTATCCTTCAAAGAATTCGTTTTGGGTTTGGGTTTGACCGTTTTGTGTTTGTTTAGGTTCGTTCGTTTTAAGTATTTTTGGGTTAGTTCAAGTTCGTTCGTTTTTGGTTTGCTTCTCGTTCGATTTGGGTTCGTTTTGAGATTGTTTCCGATCCTTCGTTTCGGGCTTGTTTGGGTTAGCTTTGAGATTGTGTTTCCGATCCTTCGTTTTAGGCTTGTTTGGGTTAGCTTTGAGATTGTTTGTTCCTTAGTTTTGAGTTTGTTTGGGGTAGCTTTAAGATTGTTTGTTACTTCGTTTTGGGTTTGTTTGGGTTCGCTTTGAAATTTTATGGGTTCTTTCGTTTTGTGTTTCTTTGAGTTCGTTCTCAAATTTTTTGGGTTCCTTCATTTTTTATTTGTTTGGGTTAATTCAGAATCATTTGTTTGGGTTAATTCAGAGTCGTTTGTTTTGGGTTGGTTCATTCAAGCACTTTTTGTCCCTCCGACTCGCTTTCGCAACTTTCCTATTCCCTAAAACTCCCGACAGTCGTTTCGAGCAAAAACATCGAATGGATCGCGCGATACAGAATCCCAGAATTACACACATATACCCGATAAGCGCGTACATCAAATCTTACACGCACGTGATTTTATCGTTTCATGCAAATATCCATTGTTTTCACCACGCTGACCCATGGCTTACCTTCAGCCGTTTTACGACAATCCCAACTTATACGCGAACCAAGTAATTGTCGGAATTTTTGGGGATTCCGATGAAAATCCCCAAAGCCGATACGGTCGAAATTTTTTTTTTTCGACAGCCGCAAAACTGGAACCGTTAATCTCTCTTTTTTTTTCATGCAATCGCGAATCGAGTTTATAGTACTCCTCGGCCAGTCTATGTATCAATGTATCAAATGAATCGCGTATTCTCTTCCACTATCCCGATCCCTGGAACCCTCAAAATCCCCCCTCCCCCCGACCACTCAGTGCGCCAATTCCACAGCACAAATACGAATGTCGCGTATACAGCATGATACAACAGTCTGTTGCTACCGGCTGCGTTTCGTTTACTCTACCTGGCGCCACGAGCACCCCCCTCCTGCCGCTTCTACAGATGTGCCTCGCGAGAGTACTCGTGAAAGATGGAAACGCGTCAACGTATATAGATACGCCGTTGAGTACGAGAGAATTGCGATGACAACACACAAACGAACAGCATAGGTACTGTGACGACTCCATCATCCATCTACCATCTTCAAGACTGGTGCCTGTGTTTGTACTTTCAACTCTAAGCTTTACTAAAATTGGTCCAAACTCATTGGCCGGAAGTGGGTTGAAATTTCGAACCTAGTTTGTAATTGTGTTGAAAATTGTGGATTGGGGAGGGGGTGGAATAATCAATTAAGAGATTGGGCTAATATGATATAATTGGGAAAATAGGTTATTTATAAATGGTAGGGTTCCCCTATGGTCACACCTTCTAAAAATAACCTTATAGTCCTTATAACATTGTAAGTGAAAAATCATGCAAAAATTGCAAAACAAAAAGGTTTTAAAAAATTCGACAGTCTATTTTCAATCTTTTTTTGTGGGACTGCATAAATTATTTTCCAATCGGTTCATTTTTTCTAATAAAAAAAAATTCTCATTCTCGAAAAATTTCGGACCGGAATCCGAGGTTGAAAATGGGGTGTATTTCACCCCATGTGAGTATAGAGGGTTAAAGATAAGAGTAATGGTTGGTAATGGTTGTTGGCACAGTTTACAATACGTAGTTTGATTAACAATTATTTTTTGTTAACAGCAATTCTATATTTGTAACTAGCTGACCCGGCGAACTTCGTACCGCCTCACAGTCAATAAATCTCGTGTTAAAGTGTTAATAAACCCAAACAAACAAACTTTAATTAAATGAAATAAACTAAAATTAACACAAAACACAGAAACTTTAATTAAGACAAAATAAATTTATTAACGCCCTCGTTAATGTTACTTTTTTTCCAGTATTTCTGAACGCACGGATAAATGTCAATGATTACTTTCAGTATTTGACAGGCTCGACAGCAAAGGACGTGTACGAAACAAACGAACGTTTACGGAAAATGATTCATTTTTCATAATTATGTATTCTTCTTTTTTTTTCGTTGTTTTTAATATGTATTTTTCTTATTTGGGAGGAGACGAATCCAACGAACCAAAAATCATGAAAATCGGTCCAGCAGATCTCGAGTTATAAGTGTTGTAACACAAACCCGACTTTATTTTACATATATAGATATAGATTATTAGTTTTTCTTAAATCTAAAATTTCTGCATCATTTGATGGAACTTCCTTTTCAATTTGAGTAGTCTCAAGTGACGAATGATTTTTTTGAAATTTTACGGACAGTAATTCCTTCAAGAGTATAATAAATCAATTCTATAAAAATAAATAGCTGTTGGCTGGAATTTTGGAAGTATCTCATGTTCATACTGGATTGGAAAAGGTGAACGAAAAATCAATGTCAGAGCTAATGAAGAGAGTTCTCTCGAGAAAAAACAATTTTTGGCTGCTTTTTTCTTGGAAATCAAAGCGTATAAAAATCGTTGAAAGTATTGGGGATACACAGCACGTATGCAGTCTTCGTATGCGCCACACTGCAATACCTGCTGTTACACGTTTATGCGCTTTCACGGAATCCGGCAGGAATGAGGAAAGGGTCAGATTACCCGAGGGCGCAACGAAAATGCGGTCGGACATGTTTTCGAGCGAAAGGGTGGCTGGGCCGATAATAAATGGTTTGCACCGTTTACGACAGATGTGTATATCAGCGAGCTCAACCTCGTGCGATCGCTCTGAAAATGTAATCCTTATCGAAACTTTTTTTTCTACCGGTTTTCAACGTCGAGTTCACCTCGTATTTCGAAATAAGTGAAACGTAACGATATTTTTTACTTTTTCAATAATTTATTTATTCGAAAAACATTAAGAGAAAGTGGGAATTTTATTTTGAGAAAATAATATTTTTCTCTTTCAAATAACGAGATTTATTTACGTGATAATTCCATGTCCGATGAAAGGAAAGTTTCTAAAAAAAATGCATTTTTCAAAAATCTGTAAAAGAAAAATTACATTTTCAAAAATTCGAGTTATTAAATCAGTCAGAAAATTCAAAAGTTAATGTTTGCAGTTGAAACACAACGAGAAAGTTTATTGCTTATCGAAATCTTGATTTTTACGAAAATGAAATTGATCTTCTCCATAAATTTGCACTAAAAAAAAACAGGAAAAACTATTTGAACGACACGTGTACCCGAGTCATAAAAAAAGAATTACCCTCGTTTTTCAACGACGTAACTTTCCTAATAAGTCCACCAAAAAATTGATAACGAATCTCTTGATTGATTCATCGTTTCCCCGCAGACATCCAGAACCAACCCGCAACAGCTTTGCAAAATTTTCGAAATCCCGTGATTTCTATCTTTCTCCACCAATTATCACTCAATGAAAAGTGCAATTCTATTCAGCGATCGAGGGAGAAAAAATCATTATTCTCAAGGATCACTTTACCCTAAAATATTCGAGACTCCGTGATCCCCAAAGCATTCGTCAAAAGCCATCAGCTTCAACCTAGAGATTTAAACTTTGACAGAAAAAGAAACGTTTTCGCGAACGAAATTCCAGCAAAGTTTGGACTGCAAGGGAAGTGGGTGGAGGGGGGGAGGCAGTAAATCTCGTGATAAACGATGTTTGTATGGAGTGCGGAGAAAATTAAGATCCTGTGTGTGGGATGGATGAAGCGGAAAATTCTTCGGATGACGCGGGGCTTTTGGATGGCCAAATGCAGGGTTCTCGTACCGTGTGTGTGTGGAATGTGTGTTCGGTGGATGTTCAGGAGGGTCCTCGTTTATAGTCCAAGGATGATAGCGCGTTATACAGTTCGTGAAGACCGGAAGAGTGCGTTTTCAGGACCAAGGCAAAGAATGCATCAGGGTACAGGATTTTGAAAGTGTATAAAGTACACGTGGTATTTTCTATGATAGAGATACGTGGAAGTGTGCATACCTACGTATACGATGACCTGGAAGGCATGAGAAACGCGAGACTCATGATTAATTGCTAAACGGGTTACGTCGTTGAACTTCTCGTGACATATATCTGTATTCTGTATTTGTTTGGGTGTGTACGTTACGACACACGTGATACGCTCTCCTGCAGTAAGCTCTCAGTTATGATGGATGACGTTTTCATCTCTTCCTCTCTCGCCCTCCTTTCTCGCCCTTTTTCTTCTTCTGGTATCATGGCTCGTTCTCCCAATCGCTCCTGCTACGGCAGGGAGCAACGGACTCATTCCCGTTGAATCATCGAGACCCAATGTGAGACCACATTCGCTCAATGAAAACCGAGAGCGAATAGAAACGTCCCAAAAAGGTACAGAAGTACAGAAAGAATCTCTGATAAGGGCATATAAAGTGATACCCCAAAACCCAAAATTTTCATTAAAAAATTGTAAAAAACTTCGAAAAACACGATTTTCACGATTTTTTTTCATGAAAATTTTAGGTTTCGGGTAAAATTAATGGTAGATTCGTACTCAGGGGATCAAATTACATTAAAATAAATCGTTAAGAAAAATATTAAAAATCCAAAATTTTTGTGGATTTTAGGGCAAAAAAAGTGTTTTCACTCAATCATCGATAACTTTTTTTCCTTTAGGATTTGGCACTCCATTCTGTACTCAATCTCTTCGTTGTGATTTTAGCTTCAAAATGCTTTTTTAATTATTGACATTCGATGATTTTTCGATTTTTGGCAGAATTTCAAAGTTGCACCATCGATTTTTGCCAGTTTTTCCATACATACCCCTTTGCCTCTTTTTTTGCGGTTTTTCAAGTGGACTTTCCGGGAAAACTATACGAGATATCGATATGAATCCAACGCCATTATTCAAGTCAGGGAAAAAGCGTTTCCAAACCCACCAAATAAATCTCCGTAGCTAATAAGAAGCTCACCCTACGACCTTTTGAAATTTCGTGATTTTTGAGATTCCGGAAAAGTGGCCGGG